>JAZAYU010000187.1:819078-1031387 GCA_038501625.1 Corbicula japonica
ATAGGATATTGATACTCCCTCATTGTAATTTACAACATTCAATCAAATAGTTTGGAAAATCAATGTCTAAGTGTGCACTTAAAACATTTTAATAGTGTGTACTTGTTTGGCACTTATTATTGTTTGCTTTGCTTTAGAGTTCATTTTTGTTAACATTTCTCGCTTGTATATTCCACATTATTGTGGACAAAACAAATTGGCTTAATGTAAATATTTTTACCAAAAATGGAAACCTCTCGGGCGTAGGAATTCAACTTATCACCTTGGTGTCAATAAGTGATAACTTTTAGAAATACACTTGTATGTGGACAGTCATATGCACTTCTAAAACTGCCATGAATAGGCTCAGCATTTTAAAAATATTTTAATATTTATTAGACCTTGAGCTGCCAATAGACCCCCTCCCCCCCCCCCCCCCCCCTTGGGGAATTTTAAAGGGTATGTTTTTCTGAAAGCCTATGCCATTCTACGCACTTTGCAATTTGTTTGCACTCTGGCGAGTGGGGCGTTTTTCCGTAACGCCTGTTTGAATATGTTACCTTTGAAAAAAGTTTGTGTACAAATGAAATATTTGACAATTATAAAAGTTTTAAAATAAACCTATTTTTTTCTACACCTGGAAGCTCTTATCTACATAACTAATGCAATAAAACATATGTTACCTAAGGTATTGGTCTAAAATAGTGATTAAATTATGTTACTTAACATAAAACCTAGTAAAATAAGATGCATGAAACATTTCTTACGTGCAGTAGCAAGTAATTTGTGCTTATTAGTAAAATATAGTGAGAAAAATGAGAATTCAGGGCAAATGTAATAAAGTGATATACTTTGGAACATAAGCCCGTAACGCTATATTGAAATATGTTACCGAAAGAAAAGAAAATGAGAAAACAGGCCATAAATGTGTTAGACCTTGAGCTACCAATAGACCCCCTCCCCCCTGAAGGAATTTTGAAGGGTATGTTTTTCTGAAAGCCTATCCCATTCTTCGCGTTTTGCAATTTGTTTGCTTTCTGGCCAGTGGGGCGTTTTACCATAACGCCTGTTTGAATATGTGACCTTTAAGAAAATTTTATGCTATGAAGAAGTAATCGGCAATTATAGAAGCTCTGAAATAAACCTATTTTTTCTACACCAGGAAGATGGTTTTTTTTTTAAATTTTAATGCAATAAAACATCTTCAACCTAAGGTATAGGTCTATAAATAGTCATTAAGATATGTTACTTAACATCAAAACCTAGTTTAAAAGTTGTATGAAACATTTCTTACTTTCATTAGCAAGTAATTTCTGTTTTATTTGTTTAATTTATTTATATAAATACGAATGCAGTATTTAAATGTAATAAAGTCACATTGAGACACACATCTTATTTAATGTATGTAAATAAATACATATATTTGTAAATTCCAAAAACCAAAATATCTGTAAAAAATGAAAAAAAACCATCTCATAGATAGCAAATAAATTATCTATAAATAAAATATATTTTAAAGAAATAAACTTTGAAAGACATATTGTATGATTAAAAGGTAAACTGTGTTAAACACTTTGTTAATAATATCCATACATTAAGTCTTATATGTGACTTAAGTATTATGTTATATCATATACTTATGCCTATGGTTAATAAATTTGAAGTTTTGGTGTAATTGTTTTTGTTTAAATACACCTCATCATGAGTTTTAACGATTAGTTAGCTTTATATCATCATAAAAATAAATACCATATCATAAATCACCATTTTTAAATATGTTACGCAAAAGAGCGTATGTTAGTTACCAACCTTCCTGCACTTTATGTATCATGTATTAAAATAGGTAATATATATTAAGAATTATGTTACAAAAGGAACTTAAGGTATTGATGCTGGTGATATTAAACAGTAATATATTTTTAATTTAAATATTGTTAAACTTTAGAAGTTAATGATCTGTGTAATGCTCAATATGTCTTGAAATAAATGTGTATGATGTAAATGGTTCAAGTTCGTTCTATTTTAAATCTTTTTAAATTAAGAATAAACCTATCAATATGGCTCAGTGACAACATTGTAGTACAGCTTACGTTTGCACTAATTATGGGCTGTTGCATTCAGTCTAAAGCTAAGTCCAGATACTCTCTATTGAGACAGATAACATTAATAAATAAAATGTAGAAAAGAAAGAATAGACAAAATTAACAATTTTTTATCATGTTATTGTTCTATTTATGTCTTTTATCATCCTATAATATATTACCAATTTTTACTTTAATATTCAGCAAAATTAATAAGAAAAGAAAATCAAGAAACTGCAAATAATTGGTTAACATTTTGATAAAAGTTTTATATAATATTATATTATGTTAAAGTTGATCTATAAAAATTAAAAAAAGCTACTTAATTTAAACTTTACACAAATTAGCTGATTAAATTATCTGATGTTAGAAATGTTTTTAAAAGTAGTTTTATTCATCTAAAATACTAAGGTTCAGTGTAGAATTTGTAAAACATTGAAACAGCATGAGCATTATATAGAAATTTTTACCTCTAGTAAAAGAATTTTTACCTAAACAAATTATTATAAATAAGTCAAAGTTAACTTGCGTATTAGCTTACCATCACCTCCATAACACAGACTGTCTTTCAAATTAAGATGTTTCTCTTTAACAATTATTTGTCTTTATGAAAAATAATATTCTACAAAGATCTTACGGAATTCTTAACAAATTCTTAAGTTTTCTTTGAACAATGGAAAAAAATAATGTTTCATTTAGGACAATTTATTTTTCTTATTTCACATGTTTTATTTAACAGTACTGTCAGTTATTATTGCTCAGTTATTATTGCTCTAAAAGACCAGAACTGGTGCTTCCAACCTTGTTTTTAGTAAATATAGTTTATAGAAAGTTAATATTCACATTATGAATGACTCGACGATAATCTAGATACAAACTACCGGGTATAACACGGTTTAGAAATTTATTTTCTTTATTCTAAGGGATCTTTCTAAAAACATTATGTAAATAATTAGGTAACATATAATTATTTTTAATTAGTTTTGTTTGTAACACTTTTCATAGCAATATTTTTATCTCTTGTCGTTTTACTTTTTAGTAACCAATTCTAAACAAAATAGTTTTTTAGAATTTAATTCATTAATGCATTGTACTTTGTCAATATTGTAACTTCAGAATTATATGTTACGGAGATTTCAAGGTTTATAATATAACATATTATACACTGTAAACTTCTTACTATTAAATTATTTTATAGTTTAATCTAAAATGATTGCATAGTTGTGATACAGTTTTGTAAATGTGTTCAGTTCTTTGTACAATAAAGTCAGTTTTAGAGAAAATACTTCATTCAATCAGTAATATTAGTTAAAGTCATGCAATTTTCAAGAACACTTACATTTAAAAAGCTCAATAATTTAATTAAACTCTATATTTTATGCTTGTTTATCCCAAAACATGAATGAAATGTTTGAATTAGCGATATGGTAACATATAAGATTATGGAAAAAATATTACAATTGTCAGTGTGATTTTTATGAAAATCACACTGTTTTATATTGTTTGATCATGCAGCTTTCAAAAACATGTATTATTGCCTAAGTTTGATTACAAATAAAAATCCTACAGGTAAGTTTCTGACTTAAATTTCATCTTTTTAGGGTTATGTATCTTATACACTAAATATGTTACCTAAGTGCAAAAATTTTGAAATGAAAACTACATCAATCAACAGATAATACTTCATCCTTATATAAAAATATAAGTTTTTTTTAAATCATATCTGGAATAGGGCAGAATTAAAGGTTCACAATCCATATATTTTTTCTACAAATTTTAGGGGTAACATATTAAAACCTCCGTAACACCCTTATGCCCCACTCGCCAGAGTGCAAACAAACTGCAAAATATCCAGGACATAACAGGCTTTTAGAAAAATTATGTCTACAAAATTCCCCAAGGGGGGGGGGAGCAAACATGTTCCTGGCCACCGGCCTATATCTTATTCATGTTGCTTTTTCTATCTATTTAAATTATCTTTCTACACTGAGTCAGAACCTGTTTGATTTCATGTAAACTTTTATGCTACAACCCTAAAATACTCTATTTTCTTCAGTTAAGAAAGTTCATGTCAAGTCCATAGAAGGCTTTGATTTGTATTTCTGCACCACAAGTTTAAATGTGACAATTAACCTATCTTTCTACCAATTTTAGTTACACTTATACCGAAAGAAGACGAATTATTTTGTTACTCGATCCGTTAACACAGCCTGTATTGGAATTGGAATTTTATTTCAGCTATACGATAAATATCGCTTGTGGTCAAAAGTAAAAAAAAACAACAACACTCTACCTTAATTAAAAGAAATTCAGTAATAATTACTACAAGTTTTAGCTTTCCAAAAAGCTAGTCGGTCATTAACAAATAAATTAATAGAATAAGTAGGTATGTATTAGAGCTTGTATTTACTTTTGGACTAAGTCAATGGACTGGCCAGTTTTCTGTCGATCAATGTCACACAGATTGTATCTGACACACTTTTTGTGAATTTAGTTGATGTTTCAAGGTTCACGTTTATTTCCATTTACATTTCTCTGTGTGTATTAAACATAAACAAGAAAACATATATACATTGAACAATGCTGTTACTTTAAAGCATGCAAACAAAGTTGAACGGCTGATGTTTGATTTATTGAAACATGAAGAAGACGTGTACCGGCAAAAGGCAGTAATATAAATAATCATGTCTCTAGTAGACGTAATTTATTATTTTATTCATGACGTGTAGAAATAATTACGTTATTTAAGCACCAGCGAATCGGATGAATATGTTAAATTAACGCGAATGCTCAAAGAGGTACCACAGAACTTTCCACAGTCGATGCTTATTTGTACATTGAGCAGAAAAGCCATGCTTAAAATATTAAGTATTCATTACCAACATTCATAAAGTGTAGTTTTAGTTGGGTCAGCAGATCTCGTCAAACTTGAAGTTGACGAGCGTTAGAAGACAGTACATAATAAATTAGGATGCTGATGCATTTATTATTTTCACTTAAGCTTTATGCTGCTCATATCTTTTGAAACTCATGACCAAGAAGCACTATTTGCATTTAAATTAATCTATTATCAAAGAAATTGTCGTTATGCCACTGTTCTGAAAATTCTTCACAATTATTTCTCCACTTTTGCATTGCTTGCAGTATATTCAAGTAGATCGCCCTTACATAGTCTAAGAAATGATAGTGCTTGTGTTGTCTACCTTACTGTACATGTCAAAATCATATAATGTTATTGTTTAGTATCCCAAGACCGAGTCCAGATCCTTTATACTGCATGTGTATGGGGAAGCAGATATTGGGGTCAAGGGTATCACCGGAAATCTTTTACAAGTTAAACTCAATTTGGATTGAAACTGCGACGAGTCCAACCGTTCACTATAGATCCCAAGAAGAGAACGCATGGATAAATGCGGTTTTGAGAGGGAATAGGGGAATCAAAATAAATCAATTCATATTTCGTTAAAAATGCATATATTCAAGGGCAAGTTTTGAATATTAGGCGGCGGAAGTTTTTTTAACATAAATTAAATAGTTAAAGCTTAAATGATAAAATACCTAAAGAATGGATATTAAGTTTCTATTTTTAAAAAATCGTTTAAGTTGAAAACTACCGAGGATGAAAAATGTGAAAATATTCCAAGCTCGGTTTAATTGAGCCTGTTAAAGACTTTAAAGCATTTCAAAAACATAAAATACCGCATCGTAATTAGTGCTCCAACTTGGATATCGAAAGGACAGGGAAATAGATAGATCTAAAAAAACATGGCAATTTTTGCGAAACAAGCTCAAAACTAGGCACTTTCATGCAAATCTTTGAGAAAGAGCATAATATATAAATGTCCCAGTGAAAGAGTAATTGCGAATAAAAAACAACATGTAATGTTCATAACTAATGATGAGATGGGTAGTCATCAAACCAAATAGGTTTAAACTCTCGCAGCTCGGGTTATAACATTCCAATAGTGCGCTCGTGAAATACAAAATTATGAGGTGGATTAGTTGATAACAACTACATTTGTAATTATGGATTGAAACGATTTTTTAACAAACATGACTAACGAAGTACTTGTAATTGAGGTAACGTGTCACAATTTATCCTATAAATTGATATTAGACAAGTTCAATAAACAAAATCATTATTGATGCTACCACGCTGAACGTGTAATCATGAAGTGCAATTAACCCCCTGCGGCCATCCTAGTCGTTTTTCTCTGTCGTCCGCAGCTGATTGATCGTATTGATGACTGTCTTTTAGCGTAGCGCCGCCCAATTAACTACACTTATGATATTAGATAAAAAATAATGCCCATGCTGATCTCCTATGTTTACTTTAAACAATGGTCATGTCACATTCGCTAAACCTCTGGTAACTTCTTCAAGAACATTCAACGAAATTGCAATGGAAATCGCAAACAAATTGCAAAATTGCTGACCTCTTGTTTTTACTATGAAAAATGGTCACCTCACATTCGCTTAACTTCCGTTAACTTCTGAGATCATTCACAACGTTTGCACTGGAAAGCGCAAAAAGCAAAATCTCTCTTTAAAAGACAATATTTTGACAATTAAGCAAAGTTCTGAGCATTCGTTTCCTCCTAAATTCTTGTTTAAAACATCTCGTTTGCTATAAGCCTCTACTAGTTCACGACCATATGTTTTGTGATTTATACCACAAGAAAGAAAATTTTTAATGTTAACACATGGGTAGAAGTTTTTATCAATTTTCAAAGTCAACGCATGGACATGAGTTGTTTTTTTTAAACCCGTATTATTTCATCTAACATGGCATACACTGAAATTGACTTCATTAAAACAAACAAACAAAAACAGGAAAATATGCGAGCATCAGCAATATTACATGTTGAAGTTCAGCATTCTAAAGAAATTGTTAAAGATCAGAATAGTAAATATAATAATTTGAGTCCCTGTCAGGCTGCTCATCCTCCACCGTATGACAGTGACAAAATTTTGTTGTTGAACATAAACTCTAGATTTTGGAATACATTTTTGGTTTAAAGTGTATGCTAATGACCGACTAGCTTTTTGTAAACTTTTGTTTACAGACAGCCTTTCCCGCCAAAGTCGGATATTCATTAGTCTCTAAGAAAAACATAAACGAAGTCTTGCTTTTGACCAACAAAATCAATATAAGAGAATCTATTTCATACATGGGATCATCCTTAACAGTTGTTTGATTCAAATAAAGTATCAGTTCAACTTATAAGCAAATAATATTTTGCTATGAAGTTTGCATCACGTGGCTTTCTAAAAAAAAAAAGACGCATAACATTATTTCTACATCCTGTAGAAAATACAACAAACGTATGTTTATATAATTTAACATGTCGTTATTGATCAGCTCAATTTCTGATTTGATGTTACTACAACGTCCAAATATTGTTTCATCAACATTTAGAAGACTTTTCTTGCAAATAGGGGGAACGGAATAGCACTCTCAAGCTTTAGACGGGCGGCTTTGTCTAAAGTGACCACGTCCGGTGCCGCTGATAACCGTTGTTACCCTTCAAAGTTCAAGTCTGGTCCATTATAATATGTCGATCATCAGGATGACCGACAATAAATTAAGTATACAAGAAACATGATTATCTACATTAATGTCTTTTCCGGTGAACCATTTTGAAGTTGTACACAAGATAATTGCCCCCCTTAGTGATGTGGAAGATGATAGTCAAGTTATATAAGCGAAAGTTAACAATAAATACAGCATACTCACTTTGATGAATTATTGCCGTGTGGTATAACTGAAATGAGAAAAAACAAAAAATGATAAGTAAAATCTGAATGCAGGTACTACAACTTGCACATTTAACCCACCAGAGAAGAGATTCTTCAGCAGTTTTCACAATACAATCATGACGCGATCATTGATTCCAACCCAGAAAGTAGTGACTGGGCTTAACTGATATAAGTTGGTATAATTGTTTCACATTCGATGTTTAAACTGACGTGACTGGACAATCCCATAAGAGCCCTTAATATGTTTTTAGTCTAAACCATTACCGACATGCGATGTTGAGACTTGGTAATTAAACTATTGTGTTGCCCACTTGAGATAAATGTGTACTTCTCATATTCTTCAAAATAATTACCTCTACGAAATCCGTTCTATTGAGAAGCAAGTTCCTCGAGTACGTAATTATTAGTGTCCCTAACATTGCAGAGATTGGTGTATTTATTTAGAGAAAAAAATAATACGTGTTCAGAATTTTAATCACCCCAACTTCGGGAAATTTGGAGAAATTGTAGAGTAGCAAGTGACGTACAAGTAGACTACTTCTTAATTCTGTGGAGTCTAGGGCGGGTGGGGTTGCGAGCGCGGCGGGGGCTGGAAGTATTCTTCTTTCATTAAACAATAATACATATATCTACTTCAATCTGGTCTATTTCACGGATCAAAATACACGTACTTTTAAGATAATAGATAAAAATCTCGCTTTCAACTTTCAAAATGAAAATCATAGCGCTGGAAAGGAGTGTCCGAAAACAATACCGACCCACCCAAATACCACCAAAAAGATTCCGTCTTTAGTTTGCACGATTACCAATTCAAACTTTGACGGGAATTTAAAGTATTTAGATGATGGTGAGATTACGCCTAATTTCGTACACTCCTTTTCCCCGATCCTCATGTTTGTATGTGGTGTTAAAAACAATTTTTAACCGGCCCCCATCCCTCGTCAGAGATCTGTGCTAGTTTGTTAAATATAGTAAATAACCATTTTCAATCTCAGATTGATAAAATAAACCTCAATGATCTCCAGTTCTACAAAATAAATTATAAAAACGCAAGCCTTGCTATCTTGATCCTCAGTTGAAAGCCATCTGGTATAAACGGTATAATTTTGTTTTGCATTGACAACCACAAATAAAAACAACAAACGTTCAGCATGTTGTATCCCAGATATTTAGATTTGTTTAAAATTACAATTGCAGTCGTATTACTGCTTTGGACAAGGTATTTAATCACCAGGTTCTCATATTACATTTTAATAAAATGTCTGTGGTGCCACTTAATATAAACACATATTCTCCCAATCCCTTTTCATTTTGCTGTCAGCTTAAGGTTGGTACTTGTCTGAATTGCTATTCGTGGTATTAACATTTTATGTTTCATTCAAAATTTGGCATTTCTTCCAGTGAAACATACGCTCATGACCGAAGAAATACGCAAAGAGATAAATAAGTCATATGACATGGGTATTTTTTCTACAAGAAAAGGTATGCAGTAAAAATTATGAAAAGGGATCAATTATAATGAAATAAATATGAGCATACAGTCCGAAACTCAAATAATCTACCACCACTGTGTCTGTCACTTCGCGCTGCATTGGAAGCTCTAAATGACATTATTATAAAAAAGTTAATACAATTATCAAAACAAACTTATACGTTACCTGAGGTAATACCATTTTCTGAAGGTTCCGGTTTAACAAGCACCTTGTTTTTAGTCAGCTGTAGTTGATAAGACAATAATGGATGCATAGCAACCTTTTTGATACAGTTTTGAAGCTTCTCCGTCTCACATGTAACAACAACGTTTAGTTTACCAGCAGTAACTGCCTCGTGCAAAAGGTCGAAACAAGCGAGCCATTCGTTCACTTTCATCCAGTCAAATCGGTACTTTCCACCAAAGTCATCTATAACCACCAGCAACGTTGTCTGGAAATCTATGCTTCTGATGTCGTCAGGGGAATGGAGGAATAGAACTTCGTCAGGCATGTACGACTTTGCCAAAGCTACTGATATGGACGTTTTACCAGATTTAGCCGGTCCAGATATAGCAACCATCCGGTGTCTCCTTAGCAATTCTCTTGCCTCTTCTAGCTTTGTCTGATCAATGTTTGCGAGGTTCTTGGAATAATTTTCTAGTATTGTGCTTGTCATATCTGCAAATATTAGCCAATGTTTTGTAAATAATTTATAGCACAAGTTTATATCAAACGAATATCTGAAATAATTAGGACTTTTTATAAACAAATGAACATGTCACTGTACTATTATTTTGATATACCATGGATGGTGTCATTAGACGTTAAAACTGCTTAGCGAAAGAATATTATTTATAATATTCATAAACCATTTTACAACCAGACTGTTCACGACCAACTCCATCTGCGGAAAATACCGTTAGCAACACATTGGAATTAAGTTTTATGTTTGCTGCTTGTTGCTATAAAATAAATGTATTTTTATGAATAAATGTTAGCGTTAGTGAAAGGCGATAATTTTAGCAGCTTACTTCTTGTAAAATCCACCTTGTAACCAATCTGTTTTGAAGACCGGAAACTGGCTGAAAGTTTTTAATTGTAAATATAGACTGAGATGACAGATAAGTAAAATCAAATGGACGTATATAGCAATACAACGTAATATTTTCTTGCATTAATATCTTTAGCTATCTTTAGCTACTTTTTAGGAACGGTTTTACACAAAGAAACAAAATAATACAGCATTACGAAAATCGAACTAATGAAATGCATAAACATGAATGACCGAATAAAAACTAACACAGTCTGTCTACCTGCCGTTAGATCGACGGGGTGATTTTCCGTAGTTGATATCAAGACAACCTCTTCTAACAGGTCATGATCTCGGGTTGACTTTAGTGCAGTAAGGCAGTCCACATCAGTGACAATAACAAAATCTAGGTGTTTGCTTCCATCCCTTGGTCGCACAGCATGGTGTATACTGTCGAAGATATCAACCATACTGGAGGCTTTCCTCGCGTCATATAATGGTTTCCCAAATGGATCACGGCAAAGAACAAGATCGACGTCTTCAGGGTCAATATGGCGCCATTCTGATGCTGATGTCATCTCAACACACCTATTTTGATCATAATCATTGTCTTTAATGACAAACAAAGCTGTTGCCAAATTAAGACTGTTTCTACTTCCGGCTATTATCACATGATGTGAATCCCGCAGTTTTGTTCTGATGGCCGCGATCTCAGTAAGGGGTGTGAAATTTTCTGGCAGGTCCGTTTTCATTGTCGCACATAAATTTTCTGTAAAAGGAAAATTACATAAATATAAATTGTGTGCGCGCGAGATTTATTGTTTCGATAAAGTGTATGCCTGACACATATGAGAGTAAATTAGTGAGAGGGAAGGGTTGTGGAAAGTGAATGACTGAGGGATGAAAAGATAGGAATATTCTTCTCGTGTTCCTGGAACAGTTACTTCGTAACAAGAAATTTATCCCTTACTTGTATTTTCGGACGAAAAACAGCTAACACAAACACATACATTTTTATACAAAAACTCACATTCAAATTCTCCTGTATTTGAAAGTTTAAAGAATATTCAACAAGTAATTGTTTAGAATCTTACTTATTAGTCTACACAGTATGTCATCAACAGTTTTGAATCGCTTCACCGTTTCACCTGAAACGAAAAGAGACAACAATACTTATTTTTTCTAATTAACCTGAGTTTTACAGAACATAGTATCTTAATATATACTCAACAAAAATGTTTTGCAACTTTATTTTTGGCATGGAAGGGAAATAAAAGACAAATGGTACAAAAACATATGTTTTTATTAAATCCATAACAGAGACACAATTTTAAATTATGTAGTAAATGATAGTGTATCTAGCTGGGAGCGAACCCGCACCGTAAAGGCCGCAGCGTCTAGCCATGCAATTCCTGCGACGCAACCGACTGAGCTAACCGGGACAACGCCAAAAAAACGTTGATCGGATAGCCCTGATATACGTAACAATCACTGCATGACATCGGTAACGGGTGAATTTACTGATAACAGTACTGAATAAATGTACGGGGAGACTTTTTACGGCCGTAACACTGCACAAATAGCGCTCCTGTGAATTTCAAATGATAGTGTCTCTAGCTGGGAGCGAACCCGCACCGTAACGGCGACAGCGCCTAGCCATGCAATTCCTGCGACAGATTTCTAATGGGTTTTTGACAACTTAGAATGTTTTTACGCCGTCTGTGAAATTTCACCAAATTTCTACTTGAATTTCTCTCATCCTAAGAAAGCAAAAGTCTGTCAATTTAAACACAGTACATTTCAACATGAATAAAAACTGAAGATATTAAACAAAACAATAAATTTCATTGGCTGCTAATACGTTATCTAAAAAAAGACACTTACCTAGCCTGGGGCTTAAGCATAGGCACATCAATGGGGTGATACTTTCACTCATTTGGGAAAAAATCTGCTGATTTGTGAAACAAAATTACAGCCTATATCCAATCATTTTCGTCATTCTTTTTCAATCATTATTGATAAAAGCTTCCATTTGCCTAAAGGATATTATGATGGGACAATAGTTCTTTCATATATGGATGGTTTTGTATACGCCTTTCCAATAATTCGATGAATTTATTTGGTTACCTCCCCTGTCCAGTCACGTGACTGCTTTACAGGAAAAAAGGATTGCTCGCTGTAATAACGTAATAGGGAATATGTACCTACAACTTTCTTTTTTATCATAAAATTCTTTTTTGAAAAATATATTTTCTCTTTGAATTAGTAATAATACATCAGCGTCATGATATTTTTGAAAATAATTTATAAAACAATCAGGTTTCTGACTAAAAGTGTCAATTCATTATTCCTCGCATTAAACACTAAACGACTTGAACTAACAGACAGTCGCAGTGTTCTCTTCACGGCTTAATTGAGTCTCGTTTCCGGATAAGCGTGTCTATTCAACTACTGACATCATGTTGTGATTATGTCGGCGGCGATTGATTTTGAAGGCGGCATGCCATAAACATGTCAAACTGTCTCGCACACGGGGTCATCTGTCAATTACTTAAAGGGGCAGATATCATTGACCAATAGAGATCGTGTAATTTCTATTTGCAAGGTATCTACACCTCCCAATTCTTAAGTATTTCGGAGTCCATTAACTACTGGATGTGCCAGCAAATGTATTTGATTTAGCACTTAAATGGATTCTTAATCAACATTACGACACGTTATAGAGACAAAAGCCGTCAACAAGAAACAAATCTTGTCAAAACATTTTAGATATGTTTAATTAGGAGTTTGGGCTTTTATACCAAAATTACAATCTGTCAAACCTAAGAAATCTAAATTGGATATGCAACCATATTGTGATATAAATATTCCCATCTTGTTGGAAGCCGGCATCTAAATCTTTGGATTTTATTTTACGAATGATACTTCTACAACATACAATCAGATTACCGATCCTGTTTTATTTCAAGACAGAATCAATCAGATTTGGTTGTGAAGTATACGTAATATTTTAAATATTCAAATAATTTATTAGTTGACCATAAAGGCCTTAAATTTTTAGGACAATTCTATTGTTCAAATGTGTAAGTATCAACAAATTCAGATTGTATTTTTTTTGTCTACAGATCATGTAACCAGATGTTGACATATCACGATTTCCGGATAATAGCGCATTACTAGCCTTAGCAATTTGCAACATTTACACCGGTAAAATATATTTTCAGCAGAAAAGATATTAGGAAGAAATTGTTGTACATAATTGGTAAAATTAATGCTTATGTTTGTCCAAATTGCGTTTCATACTGCCTACTATCAACAAGGATGGTACATGTTTTTATATCATTAAAAATCTAAATATCTAACAAATAGTGAACATAAAAAAGTCTGGCTAGAATAACAGACCAGCAACTTATTTTTTCACTGCCGGCGACGAACGAAGACATGAAATATAGCGGATAAGCTAGGTTAGCTATTATGTGCTTAAGCCATTAGCCCGATTGTTCAGCTATCCTGCGGAGCCTCGTTTTGGATTGATTTTCGGTCGTGGGAAGTAACTCGTACAGGACTGCGAAACTGTTTATTGGAAAGGCGTATCACTTATTAACTTTCGTAGTTTTTAACTGTGAAAAAATGCAGAAGTTGCAAAATATTTTTTGTTGAATATATGTATTCAATCGTACAATTGTATTAAGTCGTATTGTTCCGTCAAAGTATTTATTGTATAAATGTATTTAATTTAATTCATATATTTTATCGTATAAGCATAATCAATCGTATAAACTAAAATGAAGCATATGAAACAATAGTAAAAACAAAGCCCTACAAGAATTTAACTATTTAAGTCAAAAAGCTACTCGTAGGTCTGGTTTTGATTACAGCTAGGTGGCCGAGTAATGGTACAGGCTCATTACTATTGGCAGCAATGATCTCCAATAACATGTACATAGATTGACGAATAATACATTGTAAGCCAGTATTGATTGCAAATGATCGCATAGGATTGACTTGTAGTAGTTCTGAGAATGTGAAGTGGCTATTTATAATCAAAACAGAGTGGTATAGAACATTATTGATAAGTTGACAGTCATGTGACAATTTAATTATTTCCAGTTGTTGTCACCAAAGGTCATTGACCCCTTACCCCTAAAAGTGAAAAACAGGCTAATGTGATTATGTTAATATCAAAAAGACCCTGGTAATCCCTGACATGATGCATGATAAGGTTCTGCTTGTAATCTAGATGTACTTAAAACCAAAGCAATTTTATACACAGGTATTTCACTTCTTAGTTTTATTGCTTAGTGAATTTAATTGATATTTTCATTAAATATTGACAGTGAATAAATCTATTTTTGAAGAAATGTAGCAAAAGAAAATTACTTTAAATGAATTTAATATGTTTATGATCATAACCTGTCTATTTCCAGTTGTTCCGGCAAGATTAATCAATAGCCGTTAAATAGATAGCGTCTGTATTTTTTTAAATCCAACCAAAATAATAGAAAAAAATGAATGAAAGATTGCCTACCCATCTGCCTAATTAGCTACCTGCACTATTTTCTCTTCGCAAGTATTCCTAAACACAACTTGTTTCTCTTTTAACTTTGCTTTTTTTTTCAAAGTGAAAGAAATTGTAATAATCAGATAATACCATTTGGCCCTGACTTTGTTACAGTCGCTTTTCGCAATAAGATGTTTGATTCTGAGCTGTTGGTTGCCACGGAATCGGTTTTGGTTTCTAAGGCCTTGATGGTCCCTTGTAAATTGTGTATTTGCTCAGACATTTCTGCGATTTTCAATGCAGTTTCTTCATTAACTTGTTTGTTGTTTTCTTCGTAAAAATGTCGAAGCGTATCTCCAAGATTCGGCATGTTGTTACATCGCGTTTCTTTTATTTTTTCATCAATAACAGTTTCATACGTAGGTCCAGACACTTGACGTGCCAAAAACGTCGCTGCACTCTCAAGGCGTTTCCAGTACTTGCCAAAATCCGCATCTGTTATAGTCGACGTATTTGGTTGGTGTTGTAACTCGTTCCGTACATCTCTTATTTCATCTAATGCATCGATTTCAAGTGGTTGAAGACGGAATAGATTTTTAATCAAAGTTACTAGCAAAGTAACGTCCCAAGCAGATATGTCTGGACTTCCATTTTGTGGGAATATCAACGCGTACTGATCCTCTCGGATAACTTTTTTCCCTTTTAGCTGATTAACTTTAGGCTGTCTTTGAGTCAGGTAAGCTTGAAGGTCTATATAAGGCGTAGAAGGGTCCGACTTGGCAAGCTTGAGGAAAAGTTCTCGCAGAGGTTCCGGGCAAACGTTAACAACCAAGCATACCAGCCGATAGTATTTGTCAGCCATTCTAGGGCAACAAAAAGAAGTAACAAAATTATGAAAACATAAAATATACTTAAAACCTTTATAAATGAATATGGAAATAGCATCATATTCATCGAGCCTAAATATTCACGCTGCCAGGCTGCCATTCTGTCACCTTCACGCAGTTTACATAATTTTCCATTGAATACTGTTGCTTGAATTCATTAAATGTCATTGTGCAATCTCAGACTTCACGAACAAAAGACTCAGTGAGCAAGAAACAATGTAAACACATCTGAGCGGCAATTGTACATAGATTCACACTGTTATTGAAAGCTTTGTGTTGGGGTTAACCATATCACACCTCCCACCGCCCTGCCGCCGCAAATCAGTGGTTATTTGTATGAGTTAATAAAAAATAAATTAGTGTGAAAACAAACGATATTATTTTTGAAAGGATGGTCCTCTTCCCACCTCCCATAATCACTTTAAAACAGATTTTCCATGTGTGAGATTGAATGATAAAAATAAAAAAGAAGAAACACTTTTAACTGGGAAGACACCAACCCCCCACTCTATCCTCACCACAAAGGAAAAAGAGAAACAGTGTTAATTTCAGGTGGATGGACACGTTTCTCACCTAGTTTTGACGTCAACAATTAATTTTTGTGCAAACCTTATGAAATTTGATCGGAATATTGTGTGAGGATCGCCAATTTGGAATATAAAAAATTATTTCCACTTGCCGAAAACGGTTGCTGAAAAACAACGCCATCTATGAAGGCACCCTGATTCCTCCATTTTTCTCTAAACGTAAGAATTTAACAATGTTGTTTACGCCAAAATGATTCAAAATTTGCATAGAACATGGCCCGGTAAACGATTAACATGATTTTAGTAAAATCTTTGAACTGAGACATATTATGTACTTGAAATATCATAATTATCTGCGTAACGCGAGACTTGTTGACACCGTTTTTAGCATATCCTTACTGTCTTTGACGTAATATAAGCGCAAAAGCAGACGGTGATGTTTCTTTATTGGCAAATTTAAACATCTGGCAATAACTTATTAAATTAGATGGTTGTTCAGTTGAACACTTGCGTCGCCGTCTGGTTACTATGGGTGAATAAAAATGCACATCTGAAAATAGGCATTGTTCCATCTTGACCTAAAAACTTTGCATCATCAGGAGCGTGTTGTCATGAGCAATGTGATTTGAAAGTTTGATGAGGAAATATTGAGAAACGCAAAGTTATAGCCAACTTAAAGTTTTCGTGTAAAAATCAAAGTACAAAAACGCCATCAAATGTGACGTTGACCCTAAGAATTTGGCATCACCATGAGCATGTTGTCATAAGCATATATAATAATTTAAAAGTTTCATTAAGAAATATTGAGAAATGGCAAAGTTAAAGCCAACGTTAAGTTACCCGATACAAAAAGGGGCATAACTCCATTAAATATGACATTGACCTTAGGAATTTGGCATCATCACTAGCAAGTTGTCATAAGCAATATAATTGGAAAGTTTAATGAAAAAAAATTGAAATATAGCAAAATTATAGCCAAAGTTTTCGTGTCAAAATCCACATACAAAAAGAGAAATAACTCCATCAAATGTGACCTTGGAATTTAGAATCATCATGAGCGTGTTGTCATAAGCAATATAATTTTAAAGTTTCATTAAGAAATATTGAGAAACGGTAAAGGTATAGTCATAGGGATATGCTTAAAATGGTGCCAAAAAGCTCTCGTTAAGCAGATTATTATGATGTGTTAAGTACATAGTATGTCTCAGTTCAAATATTTTACTCAAATCATATTATACGTGTAACGGGGCGTGTTCAAGGCAAACTTCGTATTATGTTGGCGTAAACTACATAGTTAATCGCTACGTTTAGGGAAAATTGAGGTAAACAGGGTGCGTTCATAAATGGCGTTGATTTTAAAAAAAAACGTCATCGGCAAGGGAAAATATTTTGTAATTTCGAAGAAAGCGATCCCCACACCGTATTCTGACCATTCTCAGCAAACAGTAATTAAATAAAAATAAAATGAACTAATTACCCTCAGTGTACCTACCTGTCAGAAATGGATCTATTATTTTCAATTCTTATTTATCCTTTATCTTAATGTGGATGAAATCTGTGGTGATTATTGTTACTTATATAATACAATCATTCCTTCTGTATCTTTACACATTGTTTAATAATACACTAGTCTTCGGGGAGGGCTGTCATTAACGCTGTAATTACTTGTTGCCGACCCGTTTGCTTAGTATTGTTTTCGAAATCGTACTGTCGCTGTGTTTGTAATTGATTGTATATGCAATAAAATATGTTTAAACTATAAAAAAAAACAAATTTTTTAAGATAAGGAAAATATTCGTCAAGTTTGACGTCAAAACTAGGTGAGCAACGAGTCCATCCACCCCAAGTGTACGATGTTTCATAGCTGTGATAATAATGGTATAATAGTGCTTGCAACATACTTTCCAAAGGTGAACAAGATGCCATGCTTTGTTCAAAAAGCAAGGTCGATTAATGGTACTTGGTACGTCAACATGAGATACGATGGGAAACTATCGTACGGTTTCCAAAGAAATATTGTAAGTAGTTTTTAACCTTAAATTTTAACAAAATAAAAAGATAACATGAACTAAGTCACTTCCTCTCTCGGAATCGACGAATCGACAGTAAAGAATATCTAATATATATATTTAACAGTAAAACAAAGAAACAAGTCAACAGTTGTTGTTTTATTTTTGAACCAAAACATGTCAAGGTTGTAAGTTGCCACACTCTTAATAAGGTAAATACTCCTGTGAAGTTTGGAAGAATCCTGTGAGAGGTTGAATACACCAGCTTGCTTGTAAATTCTTAGTTAAAAAGCTCCAAAATGTGATCAAAATGCAAGGCTGACTAATGGTATTAGAAATGTAGACTCATAAAAATCTGGTTAACAACTGTGAAGGTAGATTGTAAAACATCATTCCACACCTAAAATTCCGAGTTGGGATATAGTGACACCAATGACAGAACAAGTACATGTAGCAGGCTTGTCATATTCTTTAAATATTTAAACTCAGGACTTAAGATAATACTACGAGTGATAGTAGAGCGATTTATTGTCCAAATAGAATGAAACATTCAAATTAGTATATGAACAGAAAAGCAAATGCTGAAGGAGTCCATTCGTATTTTCTTTGGTTCCAATAAATAGCAAAATATATTCATTGCAATAGTATACTGATTGTGTTCTTCAGTTACTGTTCGTCAATGAGGTTTACATTTAAAAGTTTGTGTATGATTTGATATAGATTGTTTCACTCACAATCACACTGGTTAGTTGCATAGAAATTTTTGTCTTGTCCATCAACACATACTTCCCAAGCAGCACCTTCTTTTTCAGGAATTAGTGGTGGAAGTAATATATATATGTAGGCTGTATGCTGCCTGAGACTCCACTGTCTAGAACTGTTAAACTGATCTCCCCACACCATTCCATGTGCAGCTGTTATCATGAAATAATAAATTCAACAACTAATTAATTTATCTTCAAGAATAATTTATAGCTTATTGCTGTTATAAATTTATTTGTTGACAGTCAATATCTATTTAAAATATTTAGACACTTAAAAATAAAATGTGTCAAATAACATTGATTTTTTATGCTCTGATAATTACTGCTGTATCCCGACTCTTGACTTACTCTATGTAGACTCTTTATATCAAATGGACAGTATAGTTTCACTAAGGGCCGAACATTTTTGGTGACTGATATAGATCTAACCTGTTTGCTTCTTGGTCAGAAATAACCTCAGTCATTAATCTAATCGTAAACAGTGTAGATTCTAATGAGCAGAAAAGCCTGCTGAACTGGATATACACTGGTCAATAATGTCATAAATGTGTATTCATGAAGTGAAATGTCAAAAGAAACCAAAAAAGTAACTTATATTCATGCACTGATAGAATCAGTGTGATGTCTATTATATATTCATGCAGCTATAGTACATGAAAATAAAGAAAATTTATGCAAACCTTGTATCTGTTAACTATGGTAACGTTCATATTCTGTGACTTAGCTGTATACCAATTCTGCATAAGTATCAACTCTACAGCCTTTACAAGCATGATGATACACATCACTGAAAATAAATGTTTTATTTTAAATCTTATCTGATAACCAGTAAGTCAGTTACACGGTACTTTTTGTGGCTTATGAAGATGTACATAACTTTCATGACATTAACCAACATAAAATAAGTAAAGGATTTAGTAAGTGACCACAGGGCCCCTTCAAGTTTGTACAACGTGGTCCACAGAGAAACTTTGTGGTGTTTGAATCAGTGTCTTCTAAAAATTTGGCATGTTCAGGTGATGGTGTGTGATTATGCCAGAGATTTTGGTACACCGTAGTCATGTAAAAGAAGGGCATATTATGTGCTATTTGTACTGTATATTGAGGGTAAATTAAAAAAAAACCCACTCCAGTAGTCTTCTTTTTCTTCTATTCCAGGTTTATGCTCTTTGATCCAGATTTGTCACGTATCTTTCCTATGATTTCTTCAAACTGAAATACAAATTTAACCATTTTTTTAAATAAAAACAATATTGTTTGCCCAATGCATGCACATACTTTCCAATTGAATGATTTAATTTATTTTCTTAGCGAGTGATCATCAGATAGTGTTTACACTCAAAACATCTGGACCCATGCATGTCTTCAAAAGCAGAAAAATGCTCTGTGAAAAAAAATTCAAATGCCAATAATTTATTATAAATATTAATGGTCAACACAGCTACGCCATGCAACGCGTTTGAATTTGTAACAGTTACGTGTGTACATGTACTTGATTGAAAGATTAATTATTCCTGAATACCTTAAATAAATATTTAGTGGTAAACACGGCTTTGCCGTGATTCCTATTTAATTCGTTCTACACTTTACCTTGATTTTTTTAAATGAAATATTATAATTGTTATGTTGCAAATGAAGCAGTATTCGGATAGCACTTGTTTAACACGACTTCGCCTTGACTCAAATTTTAACTCATATAGGCAATTAGTTTGGCAGAGTAGCTGTATGTTATATCTGAGAAACTTGGATTCGAGTCCTGATTATGAATACACATCTTTAACGCCACATTTGAGATTTCATTTCTGTACAGTCTACTGTATCCAGAGTTCATTCAATGCAATGCCTAATGGGTTTCCCACACCAACTATCAATTCGAACGACAGCAATCGATATAATAATCATCAAAACTGCGATGTGAAACTTACTATTCGTGTTGATAATTGCAGTAAAAAATACAAAAAAGGCGTAAAATTCCAATGTTTGGCATGCAAATGAAACCGGTATAGACTTCACTAAGGGCGCGCTCAATTGGGCTGTTGAAACTGTGCCAGAATGCTGGATGTGGCAATTCCTTATATACATATTTCACTTTTTCCACAGAATCTGCTAAACGTTTGAAATAGGTTGTCGGAAATAATCATGTTATGTTTATACAAAATATTATATAAAAAGTGTTACATAATGGCATGTTCATTATTTCTTTTGAAGTCTTAAGAACTCCGAATAGTCTTAATAAACCATACTATATAGTTCAACTAAGTTTTCTTAGTTTTTAGATCAGCCAACAACAAAGCAATGTGTATAATTTACTGACAAATAACACTATTTCTGGTATTTTTGTTGGTGAAATTCTTGGCAGAGTACTGAAATGTAACCATTATCTTATTTTAATGCAAAAGAACAGTATCTAAAAAATATTTCAGTTTGGTGCAGTATAAAACACTGACCGATTCCATTCACACCACCTATTTCGATGAATGGGTAGAACGCTGCCAGAACACAGTTCCGACGCACTCAATTGGAGTTCTCCCTGTTCTAACAGTCGAAATTTGCAATCGAGCACGCTCTTTTCTATCTGTATTTTAATTAACCCAACACAAACAACTTTCGTAATGCGCATCGCTACGGTGGTGTCTACTGTTAGACCCTTACTCTGTGACAATATTAGGTTTGAATTAATGTAGAAACCAATTTACCTTAATTTTTGGCGAGTTTAAGCCTAAATGTTATCTAACAAACATATGGAAGGAGAACTTCTGAAAATGTGAATCGAGAAACAAAATGGCGGCTTTTTCAGTTTTAAATTGGATACAGGCAATCAGGACTATAGTCCTTTCCAAAAAGTGTTTTTATCTCCCTTTGCTGATAATCAGGTAGCGCTTAATTCTATTTTCGGTAGGCAAATATGATCACCCGATTTACCGAAAGTGCCATTTTTCTTAGTTATGACCATTTATTTTTATTGAATGTGATAATATAACTAATGATTATTTGAATGTTGCTGATTTAATACAGAAATGTTCATTCAAATAGACAAATATGATATATTTCTCATATAGGAGAGATTCATGACTACGTAGTAAATACCTGTTAATGTGTATCACGTGGTGCACATTATCTAGAAGGTCGGGCAAGATATGTAAACAATGGCTATAGAGCATATGATAAAACGTTCCCAAAATGATGATGCAGATGATTAATATCGCTCAAGAAATTATATCCGAGCATTTAAAAAGATGCCTTAAATGTAAAAATAAAAAATAAAAAAAAGAATGAAAACAAGACTTGACAAATTATTTAAACTACCAGTGTAAATCATATTTGTTATCATTTTTATTAGTATATGTACAGTGCCATTAGTAACATATTAGTCTGGAACAACATTGGTAAAAGTTTGTAATTTGATTTATTAAATAACTATACGTTATTAGCCCTATAAAAAAGCATCTGCCACGTTCAATAACACGACAGCCTGCTTTATAACAGGGCCAATATCTATATCACTTTTTCGGCCCCGGGCCGAGAAGTGTTATAGATATAAAGCCCGCATCTGAAGCAATTTGATTGAATAATAAGACAGGGCCGAAAAAGTGATAAAGATTTTAGCAAGAAACTCTAGGAATTGGCAGCCATTTTGTTTTAACTCGCTAATAATTTTTGAGGTGCTTTTAACATTAAGATTATGACGGGTAAGAGAAAGTTTCAGTAGACAGTCTGACATTTTGTTGTACAGAAGTAATGACCAATATAAGTGACAAAATGTAGCATTTCCAAACAAACTGATAAAATGTACTGTTATTTTTATAGTTGTTAATCCATGGTTTCATCTTTAAATATTTCTTGATTAAATAAGATTAAATTGTACATACCCGTGAAATAAACCGATTTAAAATAATTTACACTTTTATTTGCCATTCATTTTCTCCATAATTCGCAAAAAGCTTGATGTTTTACGAAGCTTCCAGCAGAGGTATAAGAATGAAACACTCTCAAATCATAGCATTTACAGACTCATACCATGAGAATCACATCTAGCATTCAATGTTCAGCAAATAACCATCATGTCCATTGAATTAAAACTTAAAACAAAATAAACAAATGGCACTGTTTTAAAGTTTAAAAATAGTAAACATTCGTCAAATTACGTCTCATATCTCTCAAATGACGTATGAATTTGCATCGTGACGTAATAATTAAATTAATGAAAGTGCTCAATTAATTACAAAGTGAAGCGAGAGTAGTGTTATAACTTGTAAGTAATTGTGGTTATTTAATAAAATTGTCAATAAATAATTGATTTGATATTGGCCCTGTTATTTTTCATCGGGTCAGTCGTATTAGCCGTCGGCCTTCGGCCTCGGGCCAATACGACTGCCCTCGGACAAATAACAGGGCCAATATAAAATCACTTATTTATTAACATATAGTCATAAACTTTTGTTTAATTAATAACAATATAATTATGCACTATTATATTGTTACATCACATATTCTTCATTTGTTTATTTTATAATCCAGGCGAAAGGTAATACAACTATAATGAAGCTATTTAACAACTAACAGTCCCCGCTAGTTAACCAAACAAATTATTCAGCTTTTGATGCAAGTGGCTTTAAAACTTGGTGGTCTGTTGTTTCAATAACTTTGAACCTTTTTATGCATGGAAACTATGTTCGAGTTCCTAGTAGGTGTCTTTTGGCTCACTTATCAGAAATAAGATCAATGATAGAGTTCTGTAGCTAAATAATGTTAATATACTGTTAACTGAGATTTACACACATACTTATTACGGACAAAGACTGAACATTGGATGTATAACAAACTTACCTGCTGTAAATTGTCGTTGAATAGAATTAATAATTTATTATGATTTAAATATTTAATGACATCGGTTCAATTTGCTAGATATTTCTTTAAGTATAAACAAACACTCTTTATTTATATAATCTAACAGTGAAATTGCAATGATTATGCCTTAATTAAGTTAATTAAATTAGCAAAAAATATTACCTACACTGTAGTGTCTCTTGTCGTGATATATACTCATATACTAAGCAAGCGAATATCTGAAAGCTGGCAGCCGCAAGCTAGTTAGAATAACCGAATGCGCTGTTGTATGAGTATTTTTCTTAGTTACGACGATTACTTTTTTATAAGATGTGATAATATAATGAATGATCATTTAAATGTTGCAGATTTAATACGAAATGTTCTTTTAGATAGACAACAGGATCATATTTAACCATGTACTTATTTTGGTTAAGAGGTCGCAAACATTGCAAATGGCGAAAACTAGCTAAAATTTCAAAAATGAATTTAGGGGGAGATCCTTATTGCCACCTAGATTTTAGTAAAGAAATGTATTTAGCTATGGATGTAGTAAATGTTTGCAGGCTCAATTTAGTCTAATTCATGTTCTAATTACCAAGCACATACTAAAACAAAAGAAAACCCGTTTGCATGAGAACTCTTTTCTTTACTAAAATCTAGCCTCTTTTCGCAATTTGCAATGTTTGCGACGCCTTAAGGACAACAATATTAAAAACATATCAGTCTCAGGCCAGAAATTAAGTTCCATTGATACTTAAATTGCAAAAACGCAAATTAAAGATGATGAGAAGGTTAAAGCCGTTGTCATTCATCTGGGAACTAATGACCTACAGCATGAAGAGACAAACGTCGTAATTCAGATGGCTTCTAAGGCAATGAAAGCTGTTGTTGATAAATGGCCTGGCACACCGGTCGCGTTCTCGAGTTTTCTACCAAGACTGGGTAAAAATAAAGTAGTTGAAACATTAAACACAACGAGGCTAAAAACGTCAATGAGGCAATTCTTGGTCTCTGCACTAGTAAAACTAATTATCATTTCTTGGATAATGATCAGATTTTTATAAATAATGGCAACGTTAAAAAGTCTTTGTATGACAGTCAGGACCCGTCTGGTGTGCACGTATCAGAAGAGGGAACCGACGAGTTGATGGAGGCCTTCCTAGCTTTCTTGATTGAGGGGGAATCCTACGAGTTATTAAATCTGCCGGATCACGCCCCGCAAGTTGACAGAAAGCGGGGAAGGGGAAGCGACTCGTCGACCCCACAGTCGGTCGAAAGAAAAAAGAAAGTTGGCAGAAATGAAACGAAATAACTATATATAATTGTAATTATTTACTCTGAATAAGCATTGTTTAAGTATCAATGAGCTATTCTATTGCCTCGGTTAATGTAAACGGACTACGGAATTTCAAAAAAGAAGATAAATATTTCATTATTTAAGCGAAAAAAAAATTAATGTAATATTTCTACAGGAAACACATTGTAAAAGCTCTGTAGAAGCCAATTCATGGGCAAAAGATTGGGGTGGGCAATCTCACTGGAACAAAAATAGAAATTCCTAGAAAGGAGTAGCCATTTTAATTAAAGAAGGTCTAGCACTTTCCACTTCCGGCATATTTAAATGTAATGATCGACTTTTTTATGCATCCAAGCTAACCTAACCGACAACAAAACGTATATACTTTCAAATGTGTATGCTCCCAATGAAATAAAATGCGCGAAAATCCTTCATAGAATTTCTTGGAAATCAACTCTCTTCATACGACGAACGACACATTTGCGGCGGAGACTTTAACTGTACTTTTAATCCGAACCTAGATAGAAAATCAACCGCGCAAAACTTTCAAGGCTATGGGTCACGTGATCTTAATAAATAAACATCGTCGCTCGACCTAGAAGATATATGGCGCAGACGACATCCTAATATCAAACAATAAACCTTTTCGCGCGGAAATATAAAATCAAGAATCGACTACTTCTTGACTTCTAAATCTATAGATAATGAAATCGATCAATGTAAAATCTCTTCTTTCGTATTCTCAGATCATAACATAGTTATAGTTAAGCTGAACAGCGAAGAAACTGAGCGAGGTCCCGGAACTTGGAAATAAAATACACGTATTCTAGAAAATATTCAATATATTAACTTATTAGACGATTTTTGGCGCTTTTGGGTGAAAAACAAAGAAAAATTTAGATCTATTAAAGAATGGAGGGACATGGGAAAGCATCAAATTAAACATCTAACAATTGATTTCTGTTCAATGCAAAATAAAGAACAGCGAAATATTAAATTATTAGAAAACAAACTTGATCTTCTCATGCAAAAGGAGTGTTCGACGAAAGTTCAGTTACAAATTGAATTTATTACTAGTAAAATAAAGAAATTTTATGAAAATCAAACAAATGCCTTTAAAATCAGACCCAAAGCAAAATTCACCGAAGAAAACGAAAAATCAACACCGTATTTTTTTCAACCTCGAAATAAAACTTTGGAAAAAAATTAAAACTGATGATGGTACTATTAAAACTGGAAAAAAATAATATTTTAATGGAACAAAGACAATTTTATATCAAACTATTTACATGAGAGCCAATTAATTTTATAGCAGCTAAAGAACTTTCTAACATAAAAGTGAAAGTTTCGACCGATGAAGCCAAAAGTCTGGAAAATAACTTATCTCTCAAAGAAGTCACAAA
Organism: Corbicula japonica; assembly: GCA_038501625.1. Classification (NCBI taxonomy): domain Eukaryota; kingdom Metazoa; phylum Mollusca; class Bivalvia; order Venerida; family Cyrenidae; genus Corbicula; species Corbicula japonica. Next base: position 845,619 of record JAZAYU010000187.1, read on the forward strand.
CGCAGTTTTTGCTTTTAAACACTCAAAGACCCCGGGGTTTGACGGCATCCCAGCGGAATGGTATCACAAATTTTGGTATTTAATCAAACATGACTTCATGGAACTAGTTAATGAAATCTCAGTAGTAATAAATTATGCGACTCGAAGTGTAAGGGCGTGATTTCACTTCTCTATAAAAATGCGAACGTGAAAATTAAAAAAAAATTGCGGCCTATCACGCTTCTTAATGTTGACTACAAAATAATTGCAAAATGTTTTTCAGAGCGACTAAAACCGGTACTTCTAAAGCTAATTCACCACAACCAGAAAGGCTATGTCGATGGCAGAAATATTAACGAAGCAAACAAATTCATTCAAGATTTAATAGAATACGCAGACAACGAAAAAAATAAAGATGGTATAATAATTTTTCTAGATCAAACAAAGGCATTTGACCGATGCGAATGGAAATGGATAGAGTTATGCTTAAAAGCTTTCTGTTTCGGTTCCAAATTTGTAAACTGGATTAACATGCTACTACTTAACTCTGAAACAGCTATACAAACGAATGGGTTTCTGTCCGATTTCTTCAGAATCTCACGTTCAGTAAAACAAGGTTGTCCGATTGCACCTTTACTCTACAAAATTCAGACAGAACCGATGGCCTTAAGTATCAGGAATAATTCTAAAATAAGTGGTTCTTCCCATTCCAATGGGAGGAAAGGCAAAAAAAATCAATATGTAGACGACAAAAATCAAAACAATCAGCCCGAGATCTTTGACACACTAAAATTATACGAATCAGCTTCCGGTGCCAAATTAAATAAAGAAACAACAACAGGGCTGTTGATTGGTAATCTCAAAAACAAACCTCCCGACTTTAATGAAATTAATTGGACAAAATCTTTTGTAAATCTTTAGGCATCTGCCACGGTAATGGTATAGATAATGATGATATCTGGCGTAAGAAAATAAACAAAATCAAAAATTGTCTACAAATATGGAAGTCCAGAGATCTAACAATAAAAGGGAAAATATTATAAAAACATTCGTTCACGTCATCTCAGATACAACACTATTCCGGAAACTAGATTTTAGAACTAACTATCTCGTTCAATGGTCAAAGCTAAAAACAGCTATTCCAACTCAATATACAGATATCCTCAATAAAACTTTAGTGATTTCACACAAAACAAATCTTTTAAGATAATCTCTAAAATTCACTACCAGAAACGGCACATTTATTTAACATAAAAAAATACGATTAAAAGACATCATTGCACTTTACTGTATCAAAAACAACCGCGCTCGATTAAAAACTGAAGAAAAATGGGAAATAAAACTCATATTAGATATCATCAGCTGGAGAAAAAAAAACCTGGAGTTATATATACAGCAGCTATGCGTGAAATAAAGCAAAACAATTTCAATGGAAATTTCTGCATAATACCATTTACTCGGAACATAAATTACATTGAATGAAACTTTCTAATATGTGTCATCATGAACAAGAAACTATCATCTTTTCTGGGAATGCTCCAAAATACAGCATCTTTTAAAAGCCATTAAAACACTTGTTAATAGTTTATGCTTAAAATTCAATATAGCTGAAAATCTTTCGTATGAAAATCTTGTTTTAGGATTCAACACGCATCATGCAAATCTCATAAATACGATTGTATTGAAATTCAAATTGAACTTATGGAAATTTAGAAACGACTATAAATTTTCTAGCAAAAAAACATCTGACAATATACATCTACTTAAACTTTATCGCAGTATCCGAGTCGACTTAAAGACAAAATCCATAGACGAATCTCGCGATTCAATTTTGTTAAATCGTATCTTATCTAACCCACCTCATTGATATTTCTATTATGCAATTTACATATACTATAATAAAATAACTGAATTATGAAATAATGGATTGATAGCCTAATTGTCTGAATGACTGATTGGTTGTCCGCTTGATTAGTCGTTGCTTGTCGGTTGAATGAATGAATGTATGAATAAATGAATGAATGAATGAATGAATGAATGAATGAATGAAGGAAGGAAGGAAGGAAGGAAGGAAGGAAGGAAGGAAGGAAGGAAGGAAGGAAGCGAACGAACGAACGAACGAACGAACGAACGAACGAACGAACGAACGAACGAACGAACGAACGAACGAACGAATGAATGAATGAATGAATGAATGAATGAATGAATGAATGAATGAATGAATGAATGAATAGTCCTGTTGAATTGCTCACTGCATCGCGCTTACTGTTTCGTTTCGGGTAAGGACTAATGCTATATAGTGACTTGGTTTAAGAGGAACAATCATATATCACCCCCCCCCCCCAAAAAAAAAACAACAAAAAAAACAACAACAAAAAAACCAATAACATATTGGTGATTATTCTCAAAAAATGTTAACTCACTACAAACTATATGTTTCATTCTATTTCTTAAACTGTGTTAGTATATGTAATTATTTGATTTATATTATTTATTTAATAATGCAATTTGTAAGGTTTGTGCGGGATGGCTCCCCAACACCCTCAGCACCTATGACGGGGATAATAAATGAGGTAACCCTGTACAGGGCCTGAAACAGAAAAAAAATCAATTGCCATAAAATAAAATTTTGTTGTTCGTCAATTCAGTGATGATCATAATTAAAAAATCTAGTTTTCTTGTTAAGATAATTAGCGATATAACAAAAATGATTTTGGTAAATAAAATTCTGATGAAGGTGGATGTGAACAAAAGCAGCTAAGATTTCAAAATTAGTAAACAGTTAAGACAGTTATTGGTAAAATTATCGGAAAGGACTATTGCACCCGGCTGTAAGTCACATTGTTCAATCAGAAAGCTAGATTTTGCAAACCGGAAAACACATTGTTTTTCTCTAGGTACTGCCTTTTGCTCATGCGCATTACCGTAATCGGATACTAATGGTCACACAAAATATATTACTTGGCTATTAAAGAAAAACTATTGTAATTACATCCATTAAACATATTTTACTACAGTTACAACTGGAACTTAAATAACATTTGAAAGACTCAAAGATTGGAAAGAAAACACTAATATATTGAACACATATACTTATAAAGAATTCAAAAGTTAAAAGTTGACTTCTAATTAATTTTGTTAAGTGTATTTTGTAAGGTATTCCAAAGCTCTTTCATGTAAAAGTAGTCGATTGATTTTCCTATGTCTAAAAATAGATTTAATAACGCGCGCGGATTACGAAAAAGGCTTTAAACATTTGATAATCAAAACTGCTTTTTTTGTAAAAAAATCACTATAATTTAAGTGTATGATTACTACACACTGTTAAATTAAACCATTAGTTAATATAAATGACTCATATTGATGTCTGCTTTAGGAAGGGGATCATGTTAAGTGATTTTCTTTAAAGGATATACTTCATCTATTTATACAGGCATGGAAATGTCTGATAAATATTCTCTCTAAAATAAAATACTTACACTAGTCAAAAGTTCTAAGTGCACACTTGATAAATGTTGATTTTTTCAACTATTTGAATCTTTAAAAATATTGTAAATTACAATGAAATAATATCAATTTCCTATTAAAGCACGCAAACAAATTTGAAACTTTTTAATGCGGTTGAAAAATATTATCATTATTAGCACACTTGTACACAGAAAGCAAATCACAAGTAAAAAATCATTGCATCCCCTACAATTGTGATTATTTCTGTATCTTTGTATGAATCTAAAGTAAATGTTGTGGTTTGCAATCATTTGCACCGAAATAACTTCGTAATGGTCTAATGGGCACGTTGAGCCAACACATTCTTCTCTATTTTATTCATAACGTGTTCACGTTTATTTCAAGGGGAAAATTCCATATTTCTCGCACTGTTGTGAGCAAAAAGTTTCTGAGTGGCTTAAAAAATAAAGATGATGCGATACTCTGCAATACATTTTGTAGATATGTAATAGCCTTTCAAAGAGAACAAAATTTCGATAAAATAGACCGGTAATTTTAAATATTTCTGACCAAATGAACGTCAATTTCGAATAAGACGATTTTGAAGTTTAGTTATCTTATATTAATTTTAAATTTAGGTACTAGATAAGTAGGAACTTATCAAACAAATGTAATGATAATATTTTCCTATTTACATTCGTTACAAAACGGAACAAATACTTTGTTCTTGCAGTGATACAGGACGATAATACAACTAAATATTGCTCGAAAATCAAAAAACGCTTCACCTCACATTAAATTTTGCTCATTTCAGAGGCGGAATGATCGTCATAACTCAACCATGTTTGCGTATTTTGGTCTCATATTAAAAAAGCGTGCAGATAAATCCAACACGCATCGAATCACGTTCCCCGTTTTTCAAAGAATTGCTTAATATTTTGATAAAAACGAGCCAAAGCTGACCACCTACCTTTCCGGGTCAAAATAAACATTTGCAGAACCGTCACCGGATGCTTGCAGAACAATTTTCTCGCTTCACCAGCGGTAACGGTTGTGCGCGATTCACCCGTGTAAAATGATATAAGTGATGAGTATTAAACCATAAAATTACCTTTTGGTGTTGCATTATTACAAGAACTTAGTAAAAGGGTTAATAATAATAATATAAGAGTTTGTTTTCATACGTTTCTACAATAAATATCGTGTTATTTTATTATCTATTCTAACATAATATTCACGTGTTGGATTCTGTTGATTCTGTATTTTGTACAACGCTTGTACAACGAAGCTGAATTCGAAACCGAAAGTAGAAAAATGGAAAACGACATGACTAATACACTTGTCTATTGCTATGTATTGTAAATCTGAAATGATTTCAGTTTATAATTTGCGCTTATTTCAAAAAGTATTTGTTTCGAAAATAATCACCTGACTGCCTCAAAAATAAAGAAAAACTGATTACCTTCTATTTCTGTACGTCTGTGGTACCTTGATTCATCATCATATTTGCTTTATTTTCGGCATTTTTATCTAATAGTTTATAAAGAAACTACATTTTAATGCATAACAAATCTAGCTTTGTTACAACTGATATCTACGATTTTCATGTAGGTTTTCATGTCCCTATAAATAGTAATGTGTCATTCGGGAAACCAACTTCAAGTTTTTGTTAGGAAAACTCATAATTTATACATGATAATAATGATAATGATAAAAATAAACCTAAGAAAGTAATCTCTGCATTTCGCGCAATAAATAATTTAAATCGGTTAAAAACATCGTTTTGATGATTTTTCAGTATTTGGGAATCATTACAGATTTACATAAAGACTGATCACTTTCAAGCAAGTTAAGCAAACTTATATAGATCTAATTGTCTTGGTTTGGGTGTTGAAACAATATAACTCGATTGCATTCGAAACGTTTTAGGTTGTATTACACTGTTATTATCATACAAAGAAACGTGTTAGTTTTGTTAAAACAATATGCTAATATAATATACAATAACTTGGTATTCCAATCCCAAAATAGTAGCCGACAGGTTTACCCGATCCTATAAATAGATGTGTTTCTGTTAATCAATTGCGTTATAATATTAAAATGATACAAGAAAACAAGAAAATATCATGCATTCAGTTAAAACCAAATTTGAAGGTTTCGTTTTAAGTCATAAATAAACGACAAGCCAAAAGGTTATTTGTATCAAATTTAAGGACGGTATACATGTAGCATTACTGTATATGTAGTGCTGGAACAACAACTCTTAGATCATCTACTGTGTTGCATCCCTTGATATATTTAAATGCCTAAAAGTCATGATTGTCAATGTTAACTCACAGGTGGAAGGATCATACTTTGGTACCTCCACTCCTTCTGGTGACCCTCTCCCCTTTTCCTGGACAACAGGAAAAATGCCGTTCTGTTCCGTTTTATTATGTACAATCATTATTTTTAAAATGATTTCATATAATAAAGTGGAACAGCAAGACATTATTATTTTCTTTCAGGACTATTGTTTGCACAGCGTTAATGTCAGTAATTCAGATATAATGTTTTGTAACATGCAAATCAAAAATCGATATAGATAAATTGTATTTGAAAAACAATTTGGAGACCGACATCTCTTTTAAATGATTGTTAAACAAAATGACTTCGACCAGTATTTCCAAAATTATAACGTGCATATCAGTACTAGCAACACTCGGAAAACTCAGCTTTCTCACACAGCCAAAACAGCAGAAACTACTTTCTGATTACATAACGATAAGATTATTTAGTGAACGGTATAAAAATGAAAGCTGGAAAACAGCAAAAACACTCACATTTTTAAATGAAGTTGCATGACCTGTTGATTTTCTTTTCATTTTCAAAAACTCATAAAATGCATAAAGCCAGTAAATATTGAAGTTACAATGCAATATTTTAAACAAAACCAGATTTGCTATTATTGGACAGAGGTAATTTGGCAATGTTTACATTGGCGTTGCATGTAAACAATGGACATATATAATAATCATTGTTTAATACATTTAGCGTAACGCTTCCAATACCGCCCCATTAGCCGAGTGGTCTAAGACGCTGTCAATAAAATACGTTTAAATGCAATGGTAGAAACAGTACAATATGTTGTAGGTTCGAATAATGTTTTTTTAATAACTTTTTTTTAAACTGTTTAAACAATAATTATTTCATCGATATCCTCGAGATAATCGATGTGATAAAATAAATTGAAGCAAAAGTATAAGATACGACATAACTGCAATAATACTTAAAAAATAGAAATCGAAATATATCTCTGAATTCCGTGAATGATTCCAACCCGTGTCGAAAAAAATATATGTCATTGCTAACCGGACGCGTTAACCACTGCGCTATCAAGGCGATATAAAATGATCCTGCAAAATAATACTGGTAAGTCCTAAATTTGTCTAAACCAGTATTTACATTCTATTAATAATTGTAAACATCGCCAATTTACCTCGGTCGACCTATAGGAGTCTTAGGTGAAAACAATCCGTTTCATATAGTTAACAGGTAAATTGTTCTTTAATGTTAAAAACAATTAAGAATAGAATAAAATTCGTATTAAGTATATTTCATGAAATAAGAATAAATGCAGTAATATCTGTTGTTCATGTAAAATCCAGAGACTTCAGAAAAAGTAGAATATTAAGTGAAAATATATTAAAAGAATTTTTGTCCAACGATGCAAAATTCAGGGCAACGGATTTTTCCAGACAAGATTTTATCCTCAGACCACAAAGTTTAAATAAAAAAAATTAGTTTTCAAAGTTATGTAGTTTTTGCTTTTGATAACTAACCATTAAAATGTTATTATTATTTTTATCCATATCTTTCATTTTAAAGAAACAAAATGTCATATGCAAAATAGATATAATTTAAGTAACAATTAACAAATTAACATCATTTTTACATTGTTCATATGTTTGCAAATTTGATTTTAACATGATTTACCAGATCAAGCTCAAGGCGATCATTAAATTAAGTTTGAAAATTAACTGGGCCATTTTTATTTATAATGTGAGTCATAACTGAGTTATTAACTTTCTTTTATATTCCTGCCTGTGAAGCACCTGATGAAAGCCTGTTTCGGCAAAATGTTGAAGGCAGTTTAAGCCTAAAATATCTCTACAATTGATAATGATTAAATGTGCACAGCTTTTCGTACACCGGTATTGTCACCGGTATTGTCAGCACGCACCGGTTCGAGAATTCCGTGAAAGTGCACAGATGGTTGAAATAAAGACACCAGTTCGGTCTTATTTTACATTTTTTTATACGGTTCAGTCTCCATTATTTTTTCCTTTCTTACTATGCTACAACATTTTTAAATATTTATGTCTATTGTCAGAAAGAAACACAACAGCGAGTTGTAAGATTGAGAGGTATGTTATCTAACATTGTGGTCTAGGAAGTTATTATTTCGGATATATTACGTTTTTACTCTTGAATTATACATTTATTTTTCAGAGGATTTCATATGATGAAATTTTCCGCAAATATATACATGTATCTATGTCGATCCTAATGTCTTCACCGTGCCAAACATCATGACTTGCGCAACTGAGACACACTACGATCTCTCTATTACATACACTAAGTACGTTTGCTAGTTCGATAGATGCCCAGTCACTTGGCGCTAATCAGTTTTCTGTGTGCATTTGTTTTTCGTAATGTAAATTGAAAATATTGTGGAACTCGTTATGAACAGTCTCTTATTAATGATGTATAAAAAATAAAATATTTACTATTATTTATTTAAAAATCGTGATACTTATTTTGTAAAGATAGTATCTTCGATATAGAAACAGATCAAGAGGAAAGCGGAAAAGAAAGCTAGGAAAGATTACCAAACCGGACGATCCCGTGAGAAAACCCAAAAAATAGAGAATTTTCCAGAAGTCACGAAGATAACACTTTGCCTCATGTGCGACGCGACGGAATATACATTGTAAATAATTAAACGTGTGTACATGAAGCTAACGCTGGATTATATTTTCAATCAAATTGGAAAGGACAGTTTTAATGTTTACTAGAATATAGGAAATATCATTTGAAATTCACAGTAGCGCTATTTATGCAGTGTTGCGGGCGTAACAAGTCTCCCCGTTTATATAGTCAGTATTGGTATCAGTAAAATTATAAAATTAAACGAGACTTTCCTGTAAGGTGAAGTTCTATTATAATTCTACTGCTACTGAACATCGGGGATAATGAGATGAACACTTGATCTTATCAATGTGTGAAACATCAGTCTTTAGAGTACAGTAATACAGGCATGAATTAACTTTTTTGGGAGGGAGTAATAGGGTGGGAAGTAACCCCAAGGTCCAGTAGCAGTAGAATTATAATTGAACTTCACCTTACAGGTAAGTCTCGTTTAATTTTATAATTCTACTACTACTGGACTTCATGGGGTAAATGAGAGTTTAGAGTCCATGACTGTATTAAGATTATATTCAGCCATGAGTTGTTTATCAAGCGATCCCATTGCTTACATAATACCTTTTATTAATATTATGTTTAATTCATTTTCTAGATACAACGTTGTATTGCTATTTGCACGTGAAGGTTTATTAGTAATGACCTGTCATAATACTTCATTACATAAATGCCATTTTCCATCCACCTGTAACAAACATATTAATGAATAATTATTGACTGCACTGCAGGATGTAGACTTAGCACTTAGCAGAGTGGTAAACATTTCCCTGTAATCTAGTGGGATCTTAAAACACTTGCAAATATGTGCTTACGGTCTATAAGCTTTTAACTGCCCATCTACATCTGGAATGTCGTGTATTTGCAATGTACAGTGTCATATCTTAAACTATTATAGTATAATATGAACCTCTAATGTAACAGATGGGTATGGTTTGATTTAAACAAACAAGCTCCTAATTTTAAGTTAAATACATCCAAAGGATCTCTGCCAGTAATCAACACTCTGCCAGTATAAACAAAATAATTCCTGGCCTTATGATATTTGTTTATAGACCAACCGCGACAATTCAGAATGGTAGATATCATTTTATTTAATCTGGCTATGCAAACAGCTTAAGCCACTAGAAAGTTTCTTATTATGTATACTTTACTACTGGGCATCGCTTTCCCATAATAATGCATTTTTATATATACACAGGTATGAGGATAATTGTTTGCCTATAAGCCACTTGCAACAATGTTCAGCTATTAAAACTGATTCCGAGATTAGGTTAAACTCGTGAATTATAGTGCATGATAACTGGTTCCTCGTTTCCAGAACACCCGCTCTAACATTTCACCCACTATGCAATGGTTGAACCAAATTCAATAAAACATATTCTCTTCTTCTTAGAAAAGTTAAGACCTACAACTGCATAACTTCATTTCCTTCTTATTTCGTTATCAGTAGCTTAAATTTATTTCTACATGATGAAACTTTTTCTGTTGTTTCGTTTTGTTGTTATCCCCCTTGAAAGGTTACATAGTCGGTCTATGAAAGTAAATCAGTACTTCTTTAAGACTCGTCAGGAATTTTCTGTAAAAGACAGGTACTGGCTAACTGCAGTTAAAATCCTTACGGAAAAGCAACAACAAAACAGTCTTAGACCACTCGGCTAACGGGAAAAGCGTTGGGAACGTTACGCAGTGTTTGAACAACGATTAAAATATTGATTAATTGTTTACATGTAACGCAAATGTAAACACGCCATTGCAAAAAGTACAGCCTAAATGGTGGCTGCCGTACTTTAAGCGAGGAATTTGGTGTCTGCTTTCCAATATGGTGGATAAAATCGTAGAATTTTGATACTTGTGCGGATATTTTCACTCGGTAAGCACATTATATTCAAATATATCTTTAATGATAGATCCCATTCTGATCTACGCTGTTTACACTTGAGACGTTTTTTTTTACTGAGCTTCCAAGCTGTGCTAACAAAAGTTATTGAAACAAAACCTTGCAAGGTTTGATGTGTATTTTTTATTGACCGTGGCGAAAGTATGGGTTTTCATCAAAATCTGCTTGATACATGCCCCAATGGAGCATGTTTACAACAAAATATGTCCAAAAAAGATTGTTTTAATTTTCTGGAAAAAATACATCCACGTAAAAACGTTCTATCGCCAAAAAATTGAGGTTTAAGCTCAATTCCTGTGGCTGATGTACCTTTAAGCCATATTTGGTGGCTGCTGTCTAGTAATCTCATACACAGAGCCGTACCGTTCCGTACGATGAACGTATTGTGTCGAGACACAATTAGCCTCTTTGGTTCATTGTTGCACAAAAATGATGGGCTAAATGTATTTATCTATCATGTCACAAACATTCCTTACTTCCTGCCATTTATGTGGATTTCAGCATTGTAATGTTAATCTTCAATCAAGTTTCTGTTACAAATATACAATAACAATTTACACTAAAGCCAAAGGTTTCCGTGAAGATTCAAGATCTGTCATGAGTAGCAAATGCAACCGATTCAATACATGCCGTTGTTTTTCAAAAAAAACATTTTTTTCAAATAAATCAGCAACAGCATACAACTGTGTCACTTTGTGATAAAAGCAAACATTATTATCACCTGACAAAAAAAACCCGTTCAGAACGTCTCAGAAATAGTTGGCTTCATTGTTAATTTATTTATTTGGTTCGCATTCTTTAACAACAATTCAGTCATGTAACGACGGCCAGAAGATCTACTTGAAACTTCCGTTGGAAGGCATGGGGAGCGTGACAAACATTTAAACTACACATTTGACTCCGCCTCAACTTATAGGTCTTTCGTCAGGCTAGGTATTGACCAATGCAGATGAGCGAAATGAGCGATGTTTTAGTTTTCTCTATTTAATTATTTTTTACATTACGAAAATATCTGAATGCAGTTCGACCGCATATGCATTTTTCCGTGGTTGAAGAAACACTAGATAAAAATCTGATTTTCCGACTAACAATGTGGAAGAAATGAGAATCGTCTCGACTGGTAGTCCGATGCGCTACCACTGAGCCACGGGACCTTGTATTTTATATTAACTATGTGTAATCTGATGTGTACTTTTTCTGTTCGTCTCGCATGGCAAAACAAAACTTAAAAAACTGTTGGTGGTTATTAAGACTCTTTGAAGACCATTATATTCATCTCATAAATTTTAGAAAGATTTTTGGGTCTAATAATAGCCAGTTCCTACTGAGAAATGCCGGGCCCCAAAGCATATTTACATTTTGCTGTTGTTGTACAGTAGATATTCATAAAAATATATGAAATGCATTTAAATCTTAATTCAATGGTACTGTTTTGAAAGCAACAAAATAATTAAAAACCTTCAACAGTTATTTAGCTTTGATTTTGAGACAACGTTTTGAACGGTTTTTGTAAGGAGAGAATAATGTTTGTTTTCATCACAAAGTGACACAGTTTTTTGCTGCTGCAGCTGTTGTGTGTGTGTGTGTGTGTGTGTGTGTGTGTGTGTGTGTGTGTGTGTGTGTGTGTGTGTGTGTGTGTGTGTTGTTTGAAAAACAAGGACATGCATTAAATGCAATTAAATCGGTTGCATTTACAACTCTTGACAGATCCTGAACTTTCAGAGAACCTCTGGATTTAGTGTATATTGTTATTGTACATTTGGAACAAACAATTTTTATTTAAGATTAACAATACAATGCTGAAATACACATAAAAGTAGGACAAGGCGATAAGGTCTTTTAGTGACATGATAGATAAATACAGTAAGCCCAGCATTTTTGTGCAAAAATGCACCACAAAGCCTAGTTTTGTCTCAACACATGACGTTTAACGTTTTGTGTTAGTGGGAGTACGGAACGGTACGGCTCTTTGTAAGAGATTACTAGACAGCAGCCACAAATTTGGCTTAAAAGTACATCATCCACAGGAATTGAGCTTAAACCTAATTTTTTGGCGAAAGAACCTTTTTTCGTGGATATATTTTTTCCAGAAAATTAAAACAATCCATTTTGGACATATTTTGGTGTAAACATGTTCCACTGGGACATGTGTCTATCATATATTGAAAAACACAATATATTTTCGCGAGGGACAATAAAAAATACACAAAAACCTTGCAAGGTTTTGTTTCAATAACATTTTTGTTAGATCAGCTAGGAAGCTCAAATAAAAAACCGAATCAAGCGTAAACATCGCAGATCCGAACGGGAAATGTCATTAAAGGAAATATTTGAATGTAATGCGCTTACCGTGTGAAAATATCCGCTCAAGTATTAAAACTTTACGATTTTATCCGCCATATTGGAAAGCAGCCACCAAATTCCACGCTTGAAGTACGGCAGCCACCATTTAGACTGTACCCCCTGCAATGTAAACATTGCCTAATTATCTTTGTCGAATAATAGGTATAAGTTCGATTTTGACCCGTGAGCTATGACCTTTCGGACAAGTCCCCTGTTATAATCCTGTTCAAAGCAGCAGATATTCAGTCACGACGCAAGTGCTCAGCGGGTAAGGATCTCTGGCTATGAGGCAAACACTGCAAGTTTGAACCCAATAACAGTAACTTTGCTTGTCTTTCATTTGCTTCTTATCATGCTTATTTAGTTCACAAGATATGATTTTATTTTTTTGTCGTTTTATCTTTAATTTTGCAATTGCCTTTTAACTTTGTTTATGTTAATTCAACTTTCGAACAATATATATTTTGTTGAGCAGCTTGCAACGACCCCTCAAACCTATGCACCGATGGGGCGCAGACTACTGTGAACCCTAACGTTTTGTAAAGAATTGTCTTTCTTTTATTTACAAAACTCAAACCATTTTGCATCATTTTTTGACATCGTCCGAAAACTGTATTTGATAAGGCTTCTATCTAACAAACCTGTTTGATAAAAGCTTACTCGAATTTAGCACGGTGTGATGTCATTTTTGTCGGTGTATACATGAATAAATCAAAACGGCATTAAAAGACAGAAAAAAAGATATCCCCCAGTGGGATTCGAACACACAACCCTTATGCCACATTATTAGAAATTAGATTTGTTACTGTTACGGCCATGAAACCTTTTGGTTCAGAGGCCTACAACTTTTACATAACGATCTATGATGGAAATGTCTAACTTCCCTAGTTTGTGGATTAAAAAAATCGTTTGCCTACTAACTTTAGTAAACGTTAGTGTCTATTAACAAGCATTTACAAAATTATATTGAATCCGTGTATGCGCATAAAGTAATTGCAATACACTAAGTCGAAAGTGTAATATTAGGAATTTCTGATCTTTGAGTCCATTAATTCCCCATCCATATGGCTTTTATAGTTTATTTTACGTTTTACTGAATAAAAAAAGTTCTCGTACTGCAATTGGATAACATAGGTTAAGAATTTTGATAAACATGTACAGTCATCATGTCCCTACTATTTCAATTAGCCTTTGAATTTGAAATAAACTGTAGATTTCTGCAATTATTCGACAAATTCTTTTACTTATAACTATAACAAGCACATAAAAGTGTTGTCCTAAACTTGAATTTGTGTAAAGATAAAAAAGAAACTGCATGATAATTTAAATAGGACATTTCAGCGATTTATCATTCGAAATCGAAAGTGGGAAGAAAATACACCACGGCAATGTTTTACTTACTTTACGTTTTATGTATTGGTCCATTACTGGTCCATCTAACACGAATTATGATATTGTGCGAGCCGATTTCAGATTAATGATAAAACTCGTATTTTAACTTCATCTCCTCTTCTGTTTTTAACATCATTTTATAATGTTATCGGTAATATCTCTCAACCAGAGAATTTTATTAGTAAAAATAAATATAATTACCTGATATTCTATTTGATTGCGGTACCTTTATTTTCAAATATCATATCCGTTTTTATTTTAATTAAGTTTCTTATCTCTAACACAGACACAAAATCTATGGTTTTCCAAACCCGATCGGTTTTCCCGCACCTTAAAATAGACATCTTTTAGTGGGAAACCATCACTTAAGGTGTTGCGTCTTTTGCCATTGATTTGCCATAGACAAAAAAGAAAAATATATAACTCGCTATAACGACACAATGCAGTTCCATCAAACTTTGCACAAACCAATGTTATATTTTTTTACATACGCTAAAAACAGGCACAAAAGCTTTGATTTTCTAAACTCGATCGGTTTTCCCGCACCTTAAAATAGACACGTTTTAGTGGGAAACCATCACTTAAAGCCAACTGCGTTAACTTTGGTTAGTGTTGTTTTTATTAAATCAAGGTAGACTTGTTTTCAACTTCTAGTTGTCATATAAGTATACGTCATCGGATGAGATAAACATGTAGCCAAACCGGTGCTCAAACCCGGGAACCATGATTTAGAGGTCGGCTGCTGTCTCATCTGGGTTATCCGGACTGCTTATATCGTCCCTCCAATTTGTGATTGAAATTTGAACCGTGAACTTAACAATATGTAACATTTCTGCATTTGTATTTAATATAACTTTAACGTTAAGCCATTGTGTGGCGTTATGGTTCTTGTGAAGTTCACATTTATTTTCTAATTGTCCCTTATCAGCACATGTATTCCAAGAATAATGATTTAGAAAAAAAACCTGCTGAAGATGAAAACAAATCAGTAAATACTGAAGTTAGATTACTTCTCATGCGCACCACATCATATATCAATGCCATTTCTTATTGTCGGTCATCAGGATGACCGACATATTTTAATCGACCAAACTTGAGCACTTTAGCCTGAACACCGGTTAACAGTGACTCACGGTCCAGAACGGATAATTTAGACTATGCCACCTGTTTCTAAGACGCATGCAAAAGGATAGTGTATTGGCTGATGTTTGATTGCTTGATACATAGAGAAGACGTTTACCGGAAAAGACACTAATGAAGATAATCATTTGTCTTGAAAACATAATTTATAATTTTATTCTGGACGTGAGGAAGTAATGCATTTGTTTAAGTATCGTTAAACTGGATGAATATGTACTAACATGAATACATCCTATGTCTATAGGTACCATAGAAATTTCCACAGTCGATGCGTATTTGTACACATAGCAGACAAGCGATGCTTATTTACAGTCGGAGTCTAAATTTTATTACCAACATTCATATAGTGTAGGTCCAGTAAGGTCCGCAAATCAGGTCAAATCAGTTCAGTGACCGTTACGAGACGGTAAGAAATTTATTTGTTTGTTGATGCATTTATGAATTTCACTTAGTACTGATCACATTGTTTTTGTTATTGTGATTTTCTCTGAAACTGTTACAACGAAAAACTATTTGTTTTTAATTAATTCTTTGACCAAATTATTGACATTATTTCACTGTTTCAATGGTGTTTCACAAGTACTCCTTCTCAGCCGGAAAATTACTTCAAAGGGTGTTTTTCATATAGTTTATTTCAAACGATCGCCATTTACATAAACCTGTTATTGCTTGTGCTGTCTAATTTACTGTACTTGTAAAAATAATGATATTGTTTTTAATAAGCATCGACTTAAGACCGAACAAGGTCAGTGACATAGTGTGTGTATGTGGTGTCAGACATTAGGGTTATGGTTTTCGCGGGGAATGTTTTACACTTTTGAGCTCAATTTTGATTTCATTCATGGGTACGTTCATGTATCTCTCAGTAAAAGAATATCTATAATTCACGAATAACAAATCTATGTAAGTTTTGTTTTAACGGGGGAAAAAGAAAAATATTTAAAGTATAAAGGTGAATGAGCTTCATTTACAAGCTTACGAAACAATAATTCAAACAGACACCTGAGATAAAAACATTTATTATATATCTTATAAATGTAACCAATCGACAATCTGCATTTGTACCACGTGACCGTCCAATGTATTCCCGTATTGGATCCAAATAATATATATTAATTTCATATTGGACGGTTGGGTACATGTGCACTTAACGATGCTAGTCTGGTTTCCGATTTCAATCTCTTACGATGTTGATGGTGGTGGTGGCTTTGTTGGGGATGATGATGATGTATATTTCAAATTAAACGAAAGCTATATAATAAAAAGGTTGTTATACATTTAACTGTACAATACGGAATATATTTGGACTCGTACACAGTTTGGAAAGTCATATTGGACTCGCCTATCGGCTCGTCCAATATGACTTTTCAAGCTATGTACTCGTCCAAATATATTCCCGTATTGTACAGTAAAATGTATAATAACCTATAATTATTTTTGCAAGTTTGCGTCACGGACAAATATTTGCCAATGGCAAAACAGAAACTCTCTTATTTTCATTTATATGTTGATGCCACTGGTAATCCATATCAGCGAAGCCTACGGGATTTCCATATTTTATCAATTATTTAAAGGATATATTACATGAAAATATTCAATGTGAGTTATAAGAAATTACCGGCAAAGTCGGGAAACTTAATGGCAAAGTCGGGACTTGGAGTTCGCACCGCTCCCCGACAAATCAAAGACGACCTACATATACGTGCTTTAGTACAAAACGATAGCGAGCATATATATTACACGACGGAAATTCTAAATAAATACTTACATGCTAACGAAATTTTTCTAGAGAATTTTAAATTTCAGAGCCCTCTTTTTGTTAAAATGTCATGCAAATGACCGACTAGCTTTTTGAAAAGCTTAAACTTGTATTCCAAGTATCATGTAGTTCTATTTTAGAGTTGTATGGATAAGCTGCAACAAATCGTGTTTATTTATATTATATAACTTTTGAGGGATATAATTCTCTAAAAAATGAATGTGGAAAAAAGGTTTATGTCCGCTGTACATCTGTTCATTTTCCTTTTTGGACCGTTAAAGAAATGCTAAGGACAAAGTTTTTTTTTATAAAAGTAGAACGTCAAAGGGACATAATTCTGCAAATACTAAAGTTAGAGCTTCGATCTATTATCTGCATATGCCCATACTATTCGATATCACAATAGACTGAATGGTTTCAAAGATACCCCCATGACATTGCATTTAGAGGACAGGCAGAAAAAAAGCAGCGACAATTTGCACTCCCCAAATGTTCTGGTTTTGTAGTTTTATCTAAATTTACATTTTCTGCTTGTATGAATTACACCCGGGCATTCCTGATCCCTGTTGCAATAACCAAGCTGCCATGGTCCAGTGTTGCGGAGTATGATTCCCGTTGCAGTTACAAGGCTGCCATGGCCCAATGATGCGGTATATGATTCCTGCTGTAGTTAATAAGCTGCCGTGGCCCAGCATGCGGGGTCTGATTTCTGTTGAAGTTATTAAGCTGCTGTGGCCCAGCATGCGGGGTTTGATTTCTGTTGTAGTTACCAAGCTGCTGTGGCCCAGTGTTGCGGGGTGAGATATCTGTTGCAGTTACCAAGCTTCCACGGTTCAACGGTTGCAGGGTACGATTCCTGTTCCAATTACCTGGGTTGTGATTATGATTCCGGTTGCTGCAACCAAGTTGCCATGGCCGGGGCTGTCTCCTGTTGCAGTTACAAATAGATGAAAAGGGAACTTTGAAAGCCACCAAACACGACAAATATGAAAATACTGCAGGCTCGGTTTGATTGAGCCTGTTCATGGGCAGTAATGGGAATGCTTATTACTGCCCACGCCGCCTAGCCCCGGGTTGAGCGAAACTCAGTAATTACATTAAATAGTACAATTTCGATCCATCCCAAACGATGGTATGCATATGACCCTACGGTTGATGGGTAGAAGGTATGCAAATGACCCTACAGTTGATGGTTAAAGCTGCCATGACCCTACGGTTGATGGGTTATGATTTCTGTTGACGTAATCAAAGCTTCCTTTTCCAGGTTTCTGGGGTATGATTCCTGATGCAGAAGGCAAGATGCCATGCCACTGTGTTGTGGGGTATGATTTCTATTCATGTTGTTCAGTGTTGCAGTGTATACATTCTAATGCAGACATCAAGCTGCCATGTTCAAGAGATGTGGAATATGATTTTTTTTTGCAGAAACCAAGCTACCATGGGCCAAGAGTTGCAGCAACAGAGATGCCTTTTCTTAGGATTGTGGTGATACGATTCCTGTCGCAGCCACAGAACTGCCTTGCTTCAGAATTGTATAGATTAATTCTGTTTCTGCAGCAAAAATGCCTGGTCCCAGGATTGTGGAGAATGACTCTTGTTGCAGCACATGACTGCCTTGTAAAAAGTTGTTGAGAATGATTCAGTTGCATCAACAGAGCTGCCTTTTCATATCATTGTGCAAACTCATTTCTCTTGCAACAACAGAATTGCCTGGTCCCCGAATCGAGTAGATTATTTCTGTTGCGAAAGCAGAACTGCCTTGTCCCAGAATTGTAGATATTGATTCCTGTTGCAGCAACAGAGTTGTCTTGTCAAAGAATAGTGGAGAATGATTCTGTTGCAGCAACAGAGCTGCCTGATCAAAGAATTGAAGATAATGATTACTTTTGCAGCAAGAGAGCTGCCTTGTCCCAGAATTGTGTAGATCGATTGCTGTTCCAGCAGAAGAACTGTCTGGTCCCTGAATTTTGTATCTTGATTCCTGTTTCAGCAGCAGAACTGCCTGGTCCAAGGATTGTGGATAATGATTCCTGTTGAAGCAGCACAGCTGCCTTGTGAAAGAATTGTGGAGAATGATTCTGTTGCCGCAACATAGCTGCCTGATCCCAGAATTGTGGATAAAGATTCCTTTTGCAGAGATAGAGCTGCCTGGTCCCATAATTTTGTAGATCGATTCCTGTTCCAGCAAGAAAACTGTCTGGTCCCTGAATTGTGTAGATTGATTCATGTTGCAGCAGCAGAACTGTCCGGTCCCTGAATGGTGTAAATTTATTCCTATTGCAGCAATAGAACTGCCTGCTCCCAGGATTGTGAAGAATGATTTCTGTTGCAGCAGCAGAACTGCCTGGTCCCAGTATTGTGTAGATTTATTCCTGTTGCAGCAACAGAACTTCATGGTTTCAGGATTGTGGAGAACGATTCCTGTTGAAGAAATAGAACTGCCTGGTCCCAAAATTGTGGAGAAGATAGCTGTTGCAGCAGCAGCAGAGCCTCATGGACCCAGAATTATGAAGATTGATTCTGTTGCAGCAGCAGAACTGCCTTGTCACAGGATTGTGGAGAATGATTCCTGTTGCAGCATCAGAGCTGCCTGGTCACAGAATTGTGGAGAATGATTATTGTTGCAGCAACAGAGCTATCTGGTTCCAGATTTGTGGAGAATGATTCCTGTTGCAGCATCAGAGCAGCCTGGTCACAAAATTGTGGAGAATGATTATTGTTGCAGCAACAGAGCTCCCATGTTCCAGAATTGTGGAGAATGATTTCTGTTGCTGCAACAGAGCTGCCTGGTTCGTCATATGCAGTAACGGCACTCGTTAAGTGTTTTACAAAGTTCTTTGTCCTCATAATTATTTAAAGTTTTGAAAGTTGTCTGTAACTTAATGAGAGATTCTTGTTTCTTACAGTAAATTTCAAAATTTTTAATTGCAGAATATTGTAATTGAGAAATTAAAGAATTTGCTCAGTGCCAGTTTATTACTTTTGCATACAAAATATAAAAGCATTTGGAAATCCGGTCATGTGATTGATGTTGGATCTAAGCACGTGAAAAGCATTCATGAAATCACAGCATCATCTCAGTACAAATTAACCCCTCATATAGACCACCTCAATAATAAGACCACACTTTAAGTTTCCCTTTTTACAATTTTGCACTTTTTTCCGCACTGACAATAAGACCACCGCAGTATTCAGACCAATTTTCAGTCCAAAAAGTTGTCATATTAGCGGAGTTTCACTGTATGTCACGTTTCAATAAAAACATCACAAACTCTGAACATTTAGCTCTTGATGTCAATATCTTCTAGTGGTTACTTTATATAGATTTTGTTATACAATTTAATCCCTCTGGAAAACTGAACAGTCCAGATAAGAGATGCCACAGTTTATCATTATGTAAGATTCTAATGATACCCATTGACTGGATCTAGCACTGATAAATGTTAAGCATTAACCGTAATGATTACTTGACGGGCTTGATACACTAGCTTTGTAGAGGTTATAAAACTGAGCATGGAAACCAGTGTCAAATCTCAAGCATCTGAGAGGCTGAAATGGTGACCAGTCAGATGCTTGAAATTTGAGACTGGTTTCTAATTTCAGCTTTATAACCTTGGCACCAGGTCTGATCCAAATCACATGAAACCATCCGGACTATGATGACATGTTCATGTAGAGAACGGCTTTTTTCTTCAGTGCAAATAGAGGGCAAGACATGTTCATAGATGTTTATGCAAGGGACATAACTTCCTACAGCGAAAAAAGGAAATATCGGTGCTGAACAGTCTGCTGCTTTCTGTACTGTTCAACATTATTTGACAATGAATAAAATAAACATACAATGTCTAAACCTCGAGGAAATTAAAAAGAACTTTACAGAACTAGTATCTTAATTTCAAGTGTTGATTACAATAACTGTTCTTAGTGCAACAAAACTTTATTTCATGCAATACCTAAGCAATATCGGATGCAACAATTGTTCTCGGTGCAACAAAACTTTATTTAATACTTAAGGATTGAATAATTATTTGAAAGTTTTCATTTGGGAATGGAATACAGATTTATGCTTGTAGACAGATCGTTGGATGTTTTGAGGTAGATATCATTAAGTTTGTTAATACAAGTTTTTGTCAAATATATGCGACACGTCGGTCCATTGTCAACTGTAATGGCATAGATCTACACAAAATAATGAGCATATTGCTGTTCATGAGATAAGAACTATTGTTGTTTTTCCCACTAAAGATTAAGAATATTTTAATATGGCAAAATATCATTGATCATTGACCTTGATGGAGGAAAAGATCACATTGTTTCATGGAAAAGAATTATATAAGATTGATATTGCTAAATGAAACGTGGTGGTGTTCTTCAACATGTGAAATTGAAGCTGCTTTACAGCTTCTGTGTTGAAAAATACACATGTTTTAAAAGAAAAATAAAAAATGGCAAAATTTGTTGAACAGAAACTGATAATGGACAAACAGAGAATGCTCATCATACTAAATACTTACTTCATTAACTACAAATTTAATGAAAATTTATTAGATCCATTTACCCAACACCAATGGAACACCCTCTGCCAAATAAGAAATACAAAAAGGACCCAGCAATTTCCCCCACACATCAACGATTTGAAATATGTCGAAAATTAGGTATTTGGTATAAAATCCATTAGGAAATAAAAATGTGTGAAAATATCTCAGTGCATTGCAGGAATAAAACTCTTAATTAAAAAACTAGTTTTGATATATTTTCAAAAATTCTAAAATCCTTCCCGTTTAACTTATGACACACAATTTAACATAAATTATACTTGAACCATTTTTACTTAATTATGGTTCATTTTGTATTATTTTACAAGTTTTAATGACAACACTTACTGGGACCAAATTGCTGCAATATTTAAAATAGAGTTACCTCAGATAGTCAAAGTGACTTGTTGGGAACATTTTTCCAAAAGCGTCTTGTCGCGACAAACTATTTATCATACAAAATGATAAAATGATTTAAACAAATACTTTTCGTGCAAAATCCATTGCAATACATGTGCGAATAATACCAGAAACTTTGTTAAATATTTACACACTATGAAAGCCTATTTTTGTATTTGAATTGTGTTCTTATCCAAAATATGTGACTTTCTGTGCTCAGTTTCTTCAAAATTTATTTAACAGTGTCAGTTTTAAAAATCCGAGAAAGATCCGTCACTGTCATAAAAAGTATCCTCTATGTATACGATAACAGTCTTTTGTTTAAAGCAATGTTCTCACTAAATTTTGAAATACTATGTTTGTTGTTGTTATTTCACTAACAGCAATTACAACCCAGAACACATTTGTGGCCTAAAATTGCATTGGAAAGGGGCATAACTAAAGATAGTAAAACAACAGTTATCATTCTTGTTGTCAGTGATTGCTTTGTTTATTCAGATGATTAATTCGAATAAATAAGTGAAAAGGACAAGTAATTTCAAAGTTATAGGCAACATTAAGTTTCACGTTAAAACAACATTTGAAAATGAAATAACTCAAACTATATTGTTATAGGAGTTATAGGAGTTATCATTCTTGTTGTCACCGATGGCTTTATTCTCGAGATGATATATCCCAAGTATTAAGTGAATAGGTGACCAGTACTTTAGAGTTGCAGGCAACATTAACTCTCATGTGAATTTTGGGGACTACTGGACAACGGCACAGACGAACACTAGGATTTTTATGTGTCTACCTGCTGTCATAAGCGAAACAATAATTTTAATAGAATTTGTTTAAGAAAGATAGATCTGCAGAACAGTCGTTTGTACTAATTTTAAGTTGGTTTGCACTGCGTAAAGACAATGTTCGTCAAATGGAGATAAACCATTAACAGGAACCGGTTCATAACCAGAACTTGTTGACAAACTGTTGACTCGGGAATTTTTGAAAATGGCAAGTGTATGTTGCTCAAAATTGGTCAAAATGATAGAGTATTTATAGGAATGATTGATGCATCTTATAATCATTTTAAACATTTGTTCTGCAATATTACTACATTTCCATTACTTTTCGAACACCCCTTATATCTTAGCAACACCCGATACAACAACAGTTCTTAGTGCAACAAAATATTATTTCATACAATATCTTTGCTATATTGCATAAAACTGTTGTTCTCAGTGCAACCCAACTATATTTCATTTTAATGCAGTATGAAAGCTTTATGGAATAATTTTGTTAGAGTCGTCAGTGAAACAATTCTTTATTTAATGGAATATTTTATCCAGCTTTTGTTTGTTTAAAACTCCTTTAGAAATAAACAAACTATTTGATTTGATCCATGTTTAACATCAATTAAGTCATAATGCTTTAATGTGTTCATATAACCGTTACATAAATGCTGGTACAAAATATCAATTTTAAGATCTCGGGTATAGGAGTCTGGGCTAAAGGTTATAAAATAGAGATTGGAAATCAGTCTCAAATCTCAAGCATCTAATTGGCTGAAATGGCGACCAGTCACCATTCAGATGCTTACGATTTAAGACTGGTTTCCAATCTTAGTTTTATGATCACGGGACCTGATCCAGATGTTGTGGTTAAAATCCCACAAGTGATAAAATCATTAATCAATAGAACCGGAGAAGAATCAGTCATTGACAATGATTATTTGACAATGATGTTGTTTTCACCCTCGATATTAACTAGTTATTTTAACAAAACTAACATTCAGATTGTCCATATATATGATACCTTCGTTTCTGCTTTTCATTTCATTTTTGTTTATAGAACTATTTTTTGGGAAAAAAAAACCCACATGCTCTTCATAAAGTATGATGAAATAAATAAAAGAACTAAGGAAAGAATATTACAAAAATTTGACACATGCTACAACACATTTCCTTGAAGTTCCCTATATTTTGTTGGCTAAATAATACAACAAAAACTGATAAAAATATAATATTTCACCGAGACCTATCAGTGGAGGAGGGAGTTAAATTGAGAGGTTAACTGTCGTTAATTACAAATCATCATATTTTTATAATACTCTGTTAACACATTTAAAAAGTATCCATTTGAATCAACTGAAAAGTTACTAACATGCATTGTTTTACATATGAAATTGGACGAATATCAGCTGAAAGCAGACTTATTGATATAAACTGTCAATAGACAAGAATTCCTTCAACCCTTAACTCCACGGGATACGGCTGTTAACGATGTGTAAACAGTGTAAAGCAAGATCAGCTACTTTGTTGTAAGCTATCAGCATAGTATAATGTTTATAGAGTCATTAAGCTTGCTAGTTGATAAATATGATCTGAAGTTCCTGAAACTTAGCTACCAATATTTGACTGATCTTGACAACTGCATATTTAAAAATAAAAGCTGACATGCATTCTTCAATGTTAAAAATACAACACCTGGTTAAGCGCTACTCAATATTTACACAAATCTATGTATCGTGCTCAACATTCTTCAAAGCTGGTATGTGATAAATAAGCGTATAATAATATTTCGTAACGATGTGTCCCAATAAATTGTCAAATTCGCAGTAAAAGTTTTCTTTAAATTTACCGTATTAACTATATGAGAGGTTAATTTGTTCAAAGTACTGTTATTTACCATTGTTATATTACCTGTTTTCATTTCAGGTCACTTGTTATCTCATTGTTGTTAATAATTCAAACATAATTGTTTAACAGAATTGAATTGATACAATATTAAAATAATGAACATGTTAGCACTACTCAGTGTTTGAATATTAACATACACATATATTTCACAGTAGATGTACTGAACTTTGTCGTCCTAAGAGTACATAAACCAACTATTAGACTTTTTCTATCATTATATTTTAATCCCCTTTTTAATTTGAGAAATCTACTGTATAAAATTCTAAGTTAATGAAAAATGATTGTATGAACATTAATTAAAATATAGTCAACAATAATTAATAATTTTAATAATATGCGAACACACTACATTATAGCTAATTAAACTCCAAAAACAAATGATTTTAATGCCTAAATATATTATAATTACAGAACAGACACGTGAAATAATTGTTTCAGAATGGACACTGTAAGAAAGAGAAAATAGAACAGTGTTCTACAGTTAATAATTGCGCTTATTTAGAAGTGACGTGGGCATGGTGTTCTTACCATATGACCTTTGCGTGTAAAATTCGAACATGTAACTAGTTCAGCCGAATAACATGGATATCGTCAAACCCGGCTGCTATGAGTGACGAGCTGTGTCTGTCATAGCACAATGCCAGTGAACTTTTCAGATCGTCTACAGATACCGTACCAAGAAGCCTGGCACCATCAGCGCTAACCTGATACAGCTTGTTATTTGACAAGCCAGCAACCCAAACATTGCCTCTATCATCCACACAAACATCACGAGCTTCATCACCAGGAAGTGTAAGAGAGTTCAGGTGGTTACCGAAGTTGTCTATCGTAATTAAGCCAGTATTCCCATTAGTAATATATATCCTGTTTCCATCACCACTTACTTCTATCCTCTGGGTATAATAGCTGTACTGAAGTTTATATATAGTCGACCTGTTGTTACCATCTAGCGTGTACATGTATACAGTATCTCTAGACATCACGTAGAACTTGTCGTTATGACAGGTTATACTCCAACAACAGTGATTGGTTGTCACGGTGTTCCTCACTTTCATACTGGAGACGTCAACATACACCAGTTGCTTGTCCACAGAGACCAGAGCAACATTGTTCCCTATGTAACATACGCTACGGAAATGACCAATTAGATCACATATACTGATCACATTGTAGGCTTCATCCAGCTTCTTCAGTCTGTTGTTCCAGTTATCTGCCAGGAGGATCTCACCACCAGGTAACGTACAGCAGCCAAAAATAACACAGCTCTCCTTATCTCTATCTATCCTCACACTGTACCGTCCCACTGACTGAACTGATCGCATATCATCCCTTCTCACAACAACGCTCGTTTCAGGCAGGGAACTGAAAATAATTAAAATGTAATTAAACAAGTTATTATTTCATTAACATTATGTACTGTCATAATGTTCCTTTTATTATATGCCATAATCGCTCACAAAATTGTAAATAAACTTTACAACAAAATTTTAGTCAACAACGTGGATTACAAAATAGAAGAGTTAAAAATAGTTACGCGTCAGTAAATTTATGAATGGCATAGGAAATTTATAAATAGCGCAATAATATCGTAACGTTTATAAAACGTCGACGGAAATTTCCTCTTTTGAAGTTCGTTAAGTGCCGGAAAATTACGACAACATAATGTGGCGTAGTATGTGTGCAGAACGCGAGAAGCTGCAAAATAAAAAAAAAATGAAAAAACGACATTGTCAGATACGGAATTGATGAGATCTGACAAGTTGTATCAATTTTGCAGATTAACGCTGCACTATGTTTAAATCATTCATGGGTATATAATAAAAGCATTGTTTAACATATTCTGTCATTCGGCATAAGCTATTTATGCGTAATATCCGTTTGGCAATCGAAATTGATTTTTTACATTCGAATCTGGTTTTACATGTTCACCGACACCGTGAACAAAACACACAAACACTATTATAATTATGAAACGTTTGACGAACGAAGACCGCGCGCGAGATTGCCATCACAATGCTTTTAACGGACACATTACTTTTGTTATAAAAACATCCTGATGTTATAAGTAAATGCTAATTTTGTCATTTTGCATATTTTATCATAATAAGAAAAAATCAAATGATATCTTTGTTATTGTAATGTAATCGTTAAATGCGTTAAACGTTGACGATACTCTCTCACGTCATTTAAAAATATTTGCGTAAAAGAACGTAAACGTGAATATATTATTATTATTATTATTATTATTATTATTATTATTATTATTATTATTATTATTATTATTATTATTATTATTATTTTTATAATTATTATTATTATTATTATTATTATTATTATTATTATTATTATTATTATTATTATTATTATTATTATTATTATTATTATTAGTAGTAGCAGTAGTGGCAGTAGTAATAGTATTACATTTGTTTTATAAGTGCCCACGTAAACGTGAATATATTATTATTATTATTATTATTATTATTATTATTATTATTATTATTATTATTATTATTATTATTATTATTATTATTATTATTATTATTATTATTAGTAGTAGTAGTAGTAGTAGTAGCAGCAGTAGTGGCAGTAGTAAAAGTATTACATTTGTTTTATAAGTGCCCACTTTTCAATAAGCTACAACTATTAAATTAAATAAACTAATAAATTGATTTATTAAAAATGATAATAATTAGGTACAAAAATTTGTTTGCATCGCATTTTCTTAAAAACAAAATAATTTCTCCGTATAACATTTATACCACAAGATATGTATTTAGATGAGCTTTAACTGGATATAAAATATTATTAAAACAAAAGAGAATTAATTGTATTAAAAAGTGGTCATTCTCTCTTCTATTTTGAAAATGCCAATTATTTCATTTTTTCTATCAATTATAATGTCAAACGGACACGCTGGCCTTAAAGGAAGGAAATAATCGCTGAATATACAACACTTTTCATCATATGATCCAAGTTTCCCTTTCTATTCCGAATTATATGTATACAAATTGGAAACAATAAAACACATACACTTTTCCTTCTTGTTTGGTCGCCATCTTGAGATCTGCAACTGGGTACTTAACATTTGGTACAGAACAGCTGTTACATGACTGTGCTATTAGAGTTTTTATTTTAATGTAAAGTGATTTTATGATGTTTAATCAATCTACGTTTCAGAAGAATCGCTTATCAATTGAGTCCTTACTGCAACTTTACATGTTTTCGAACTATCTGGGAAAGATTTTCCGCTTACACTATGCGTCCGCTTAAATACGTGAAATACTCGATTTTGTTCAGTTAAGAAAGTTCATGTCAAATCTATAGAAAAGGCTTTCATTTGTTCTCCTGCACCACAAAAAGTTTAATATTTGACAATTTATCCATCTATCTACCAATTTTATTCAGTACTTATTCCGAAGCGAAAGTTAACAATAAATATAGCATACTCACTTTGATGAATTACTGCCGCGTGGTATGACTGAAATGAGGTAAAAAGAAAATGTTGACTATCATCTGAATGCAGATATATCAACTTTCAAATTTAACCCTCCAGAGAAGAGATTCTTCAGCAGTTTCAACAATCCAATCATGACGCGATCACATGTTTCAACCCAGAAAGCGGTGACTGGGCTTAATTAATAAAAGTTGGAATAATTGTTTCACATTCGATGTAAATAAGTTAAAACTGACGTGACTGCACAGTCCCACAAGAGCCCTCAATATGTTGAGACTTCGTTATTAAACTAATGTTCTGCCTACTTGAGATAAATGCTGTACTCTTCATATTGCTCCAAAATATTTACCGCCACGAAACCCGTTCTATTGAGAAGCAAGTTCCGCGAGTACATAATTAAGAGGCACTAACATTGCAGAGTCTGGTGTATTTATTTTGAGAAACAAATGATAAGTATTTCAGAATTTTAATCACTCCCAGTTTGGGAAATTTGGAGAGAATATAGTGAAGCAAGTGACGCATCATGACTTTGTGGAGTCTAGGGCGGGTGGGGTTAGGAGCGAGGCGGGGGCTGGAATTATTTTTCTTTCATTAAATAATAATACATATATCTACTTAAATCTGGTCTGTTTCACAGATCAAAATACACTCACTCTTCAGATACAAGATAAAAATCTCGCTTTCAACTTTCAGAATAAAAATCATAGCGCTGGAAAGTTGCGTCCGATTAAAACACCGACCCACACCAAAACCACTTACAAAAAGATTCATTCTTTTGTTTTCTGTTTAAAGTCTTAAACTTCAAACTTTGACGGGAAGTTAAAAGTGTTTAGATGATAGTGATATTACGCCTTATTGCATATATTCCTTTTTCCCTACCCTCATGTGTGTATGTGGGGTTGAAACGATTTGTGCCCGGCCCCAATCCCCCGTCAGAGATCTCACGATCTGCGCTAGTTTGTTTAATATAGATAAGAAAAATTTTCAATCTAAGGCTAATACAATAAACCCCAATGATCTCCAGTTCTATAAAGAAAATTATAAAAAAACCTATCTTGATCCTCAGTTGAGATGTATCTGATATAAAAGCTATTACAAAAAACGTTTAGCATGTTGTAACGCAGATAAGCTGATTTATTTCAAAATTACAATTGCATTCCAGTCACTGCTTTGGACAAGGTATTTATGAAGATTTGATTTAGTAATCAAAGGAAATTAAAGGCAATATCATTTGTTCCTAAGTGTTGGTAAATTCAACAACGGTTCTTCAATATTTTCTACCTTTCAGAATTTTAGCCATATTTTTGAAATTGAAAACAAAACAAACAAAAAGATTTTGCACCTTCATCATATTTTTGTTACTTAAATATAAATTTAAGGGCTCTTGTGTAGTTTTCCATCTTTAATTTTTCAAACCTTGAAATCATTATAAATGTAATCATAATGTAATCAGAAAGTAATCATGATTACAGGCAAAATTTTATGAGTGTAATGATTAAATAACAGTAATTTTAATAAGGTTTTTCAGATGTAATCATTACATCTGATTACTTCAAAAGTGAGTAATCACTACAGCTGATTATAATTACTGATTACGATTACCCCAGGCCTTGTATATATACAATTATCAAAAGAAACCGATGCTGATAAAAATGTTACCTGAGGTAATACAATTTTCTGAAGGTTCCGGTTTAACAAGCACCTTGTTTTTAGTCAACTGTAGTTGATAAGACAATAATGGATGCATAGCAACCTTTTTGATACAGTTTTGAAGCTTCTCCGTCTCACATGTAACAACAACGTTTAGTTTACCAGCAGTAACTGCCTCGTGCAAAAGGTCGAAGCAAGCAAGCCATTCGTTCACTTTCATCCAGTCAAACCGGTACTTCCCACCAAAGTCATCTATAACCACCAGCAACGTTGTCTGGAAATCTATGCTTCTGATGTTGTCAGGGGAATGGAGGAATAGAACTTCTTCAGGCATGTACGACTTTGCCAACGCTACTGATATGGACGTTTTACCAGATTTCGCCGGTCCGTATATAGTGACCATCCGCTGTCTCCTTAGCAAATTCGTTGCCTCTTCTAGCTTTGTCTGATCAATGTTTGCGAGGTTCTTGGAATAATTTTCTAATATTGTGCTTGTCATATCTGCAAATATGAGGTTGTGTTTTGTGAATAATATATAGTACAAGTTTATATCAAACGAAATTCTGAAAGCATTCTGAAAATATTTAGCTAGAAAGTTAAACTAATATACCCGTCCTTCAAATAACCCATATCATGCTATAATTTTGCATTTCAATATTATTTTATGACATTGGACACGTAAATGCGTGGTCATGTGACCATATTGATACCGGTGAAAAACAACTTATTTGGTAATATAAGAAACCTATGTTGTATGAGTAATTTCCCTTCCAAAAACATTAGTGACTCCCATGTGCATACAAATATATTCTTATATTACCTGTCTTTAACATTAATTAAAGGCTTATATACGTTAACGTGTTGCAGAAACATTACACTTACAATGTACATGGGTTACATAGTGTGACATTGATAATGTCGACCATTGAAATAAAAGTCACGACTCGACCATCGCAACGGTGAATTTTTGTTCCTTCAGTTTACAAAATAAATGTAACACAAGCTCCATGTAATATTAATAAAAATAATTATTATTAACAGAAATATCTTTGAATTCGTTTCACTTAACTTTCGTGAAACAAACTTCTATTCTAAATAGCCATCTCTAGTTGTCCAAAAACGAATGAAAATATACTACATGTACTATCAATTATTCAGGGCGTAGGGCTCATTATAAGTAAGTTGCACGTTCAAGTCTTATATGAGGTAAGATGTATGGTGATTTTAATAGAATGTCACTCAGGATGGAAAAAATGGTTTAAAACTTGTCTTTGGTTGGGTTTTATAATAAAACAGATGCTATTCCGTAATTAATAAGGTAAAACGTGAACAGATGGGATATTCTCTCGTAACCTGTTATACCACACGCGATAGTACTTACATTTGAAGAAATCACCTCCTTTGCAGCAATGGTTAGATGGATGGTGAGTTACAGCACCTAAATAAAAATTTAAAAGATGAAATGGAAAATCTGAATGAACACTTGTCAAAGTGTTAACTTTACAATAACTTTAATGCTGGAATGAATGTGTTAAAGTTTTATATTAAGTTTCATTTGTAATTTTTATAAGCAAATTAAAGAATAATAGCAAACATCTATTCCCTTGTCAGAAATCTGTCTGTTTAATTGTATATAATAAATAATGAAACTCTCGATATGTTTATATGGGAACCTGTTGGGCAAGTGTGAGGTTGGTGCACCATAGAACTTGGTTTAAATCCTCAGTGACAAATTGGTCTACCACTGACCGTTCCAAGGCGCGGTAACCCCAAAGGTTCTCTTTTCGTCAGTTGTTTGTGGGTTTCCCTGTCTTATTTGAAACTGATATTCTTCTTAACACATTCCTCTCGACTTTTTCGCTGCGTTGGGAGGCTGTGATTTTCAGTGTGGCGATTCCTGATAAATTAAATGATGTTTCACTTTTGTGCTGTCTATTTTGATTGAAAATAATCATTTTATTAAGCATGCTCTGTTTTCCTCTCTCTTATTTGGTTGAGTGGGAGATTGATTTGTCTGGATGTGGCAATTCCTGATCGGCATATTAAAGTTTATAGAGGTGGAAACACATAATTTTTTGGTTATTGTTTGTAAAATTTTACTGAACAAAAATCAACAAAACAAACAAAACAATTGAATGAGTTATATCCTTCTATTTCTGTCCTCTTGATGATACTTTGGGAGGCTGTTTCTCATGTGAAATGTCTTGATATCTGTTATTAAGAATTTTTATATTAAACAAATTTCATTTAGATATTGATAAAAATGTACACACATTATCCCGAATGATACTTATAACAATATAGCAGGTTAAGTTTTCCTGAATAAACACAAAACAACAATAACTATACCCTTTGTTGCTGTAACTTTATGCAAGACATTCGATGCCTCTTGGTTATTTCTCGCTGCTGAGTCAGTTGTGTTTTCCAACTTCAAAACTCTATCCTTCAAAATCTGCATGTCGTATGCCATTTGCTTTATGATCTCTTCGTAAAACGTTTTCAATGCATCGCCTAAACCCGGTAAGGTATTCACTTTTTCTTCTGATATAACGGCTATTTGTTTTTCATATGTTCCCGAAGTGTCTGAAACAAGCTTAACTAGGTCTTTAGCAGCCATCTCAAGTCGAATCCAGCACTGGTCGAATTCTATGTCAGTCATTTCTTCAGTATTTGACCGATGTTGCAACATATTTCGTTCATTTCTTATAGTGTTAAGTATTAATTTTGCATTGGTTTCAATTTTAAATAGGTTTTGTAACAATGTGATAATTAAAGTCACGTCCCATTCGGATTCATTCGGATTTCTTGTTGATGGAAACAACAAGCCATATTGGTCATCGCGAATTATCTTCATTATTGCTAACTGTTTTATTTCTGGATGTCTAGCAGTAAGGTAAGTTTTCAGGTCTGTGTATGTCACGGCTGTGTCGGATTGGGCAAGCTTCAAGAAATACTTTCGTAGAAGTTCCGCGCAAACATTCACCACCAGACAAACAAGACGATAGTACTTGTCACCCATCCTATAACAAAGGAGAACAAATAAACTTATATGATGAGTAACTTTAACTTAGAATTCAAATGGAGCTAACTTACTAAGACAACTTGTACTTGTTTGTTCACGTGTGAACTTAGGCAAGTGTGACTGATGCATGCATTCCGGAACCTCGTTTAATGTTCGTAATCTTCGGATGTACCAGTTACTAACTGTGCATAAATTGACACTATTAAACAGTTATACCATTTGAACGGTTTAGTCCAGTTCTCTGTTTAACTTAAGTGAATGCTTCAGAATCTTATAACGATAAAACAATGGATCATATGCATACTTTTGTCTGCTAATGATGTTGGCAAAAAATCTATTTCAAAAAATCAATTTCGAACCGCGACACCCTCTGAACATAAAAAAAAGAAAAGATGAGAAGATGAGATACATGTACGTCGAATCAACTTGAAAAACGCATACTTCAAATCCAGGACAGTTTGTTTATGTGCCTGGTATATTTGGGTTTTAAGCTTCACATTTAACTATACTCAACAAAAAATGTTTTGCAACTTTTGCATTTTTTAACAGTTAAAAACAACGAAAGTTAACAAGTGATACAAAACCATCCTAGTATGAAAGAACTATTGTCCCAGCATAATATCCTTTATGCAAATTGAAGCTTTTATCAATAATGACTGAAAAAGAATGACGAAAATGATTGAATATAGGCTTTAATTTTTTTACAAATCAGCAGATTTTTTCCCAAATTAGTGAGACGTGTCACCCCACGGACGGCGTACGAACATTCTAAGTTGTCAAAACAAACACATTAGAAATCTGTCTTACTACACAATTATATTCTAACATTGTGTCTCTGTTATGGATTTAATAAAAACATATGTTTTTTGTACCATTTGACTTTTGTATTTCTCTTCCATGCAAAACATAGAGAAAGTTGCAAAACATTTTTTGTTGAGTATATTATGGTTACAGCACTGCACGGCGGTCAAGTATAAATGTTGTTGGGAAGTATTATATTGGCAACACATTCGTTTTTGTCATAGCGTTTATATCGCCTTTATTGGTCTAAATGATTTCCAGTGTGGATTAATGGAGGAAACATAAAGAATTTAAGTATGTTCTTATACTAAAATATTTAACAAAACTTGCAGCAAACGGTCTGGGTTAGCCTTGTCATTATATATTGAATAATATTTTGTAAAAACAAAGGTTGGTGAGTGACACATTTGTGTTATTATCTCATTTATGATTAATCGAAACCAATAAACCAAAGGCTTAAAAGATGCAAGATTAGTTTCAAGACTAGGCTTGTTTTTTACATACGGCAAGATTGACAATCGTTCTGTTCAAAATATTTTAACCAAGACATACATTTGGTTAATGAAAGTTACTAAGTTTCAAACAAATATTATAATGTAATATTAAATACCATACGTGATTAAGTAACCTTATTTATTACGATCTTATTTATTAAATCATCTAAAATCTATTGTGATATGCCTGGCACCACCTATAGATGCTTAATAAAAACACTGAAATACTTATCTCTTTTTAAAAATTTCATTTCATTTTCTTTTTTCGGCGTTAGCTGTCTAAGCTCACTTTTGACCTAGTTTTTCGACCGATGAAATGTTGTAAATAATACTCGTATTCTATTATTATGCAGAGGGAAAATGAAATAAACTACCACCGGAGAGGCATCTAGCAGGGTGGAGAGGTATCTACTGGGATTTTTATTATTTTGCAGCGGAAAAATCAAATAGATTATTTCGATTGGTTGTTAGTGGGTGTTGTATTGGAGAAAAACATAATTATTTACGATTTAAATAACCAGTTAAGTCAATATTGATGGCTTAAATACAATTTTATATGGAATATTCTTGGGTGTCAGGTAAAAACTTGCGTACAGTACACAGTGTAAAACGAAAAGGAAGTGTAGATATTTCTAGTTCTTACTGGTTCCTTTCTAGTTCCTTTGATAGTGATTGTTAATTTCAAGTTCAAAATACAAGTTCATTGTAGTGGCTAACACTCTCGCCTCGCAAGCGTGAGGCCCCGGGTTCAATACTCAGTACTGACACTTTTTTAAAGTTAATTTACGAAAAAGTTGGTAGATTTCGCTCTTGTAACATGATGTTTTTATTTATTTATATTAAATTTCAATGACATTTATTCATCTTGAGTTCTTACTCTACAAGAGGTATTTTATTGAAACTGAATAAATGTAGATCAAGACTTAATTTAATACATTGCTTCTTTAATCGACTTGTTATCACTGTATGAAATTGTTGCAACAGCTTCAACATTTTTTTTTGAAAGACAAAAAATTCCTTTATAGCTTTGTATTGAATCGGCCTAATTGTGTCATATTTTAAACTTCCAATGTAAACTTAATATGTTTCGTACATCAGATGCAAATTGTGGATTATTAGTACTGATAAACACTAAGCTGCAGTGCACCATATGTAAGATATGGGTCAGTGCAATATTTGTTTAGTACTGTAAGATAAAAATGTTTGTTTTGTTTACATAACTAGGACACATTAAATATATGTTATGTATGCATGTTTTCATTTTATATTTAACACAAAATTATATGCAGAAAACATTCTTCACTTTAATTCGCTCAAATTGTAAGAAATGTTAACTGATTGCTGTTTTGTTGCTTTTGTCTTTAGCACAGAGTAACGTGAATCCAATAATTATCCGAAGTAGATCTTAAGGCCATTGACAGTACAACAACATTGCATAACTTTGTTGAAGCAAACCTTATAACGTGGTTATTCACTTAATGCTTATTATAAAAAAGAATATGTTAGTATCTATTTAGTAACTATTCAAGTACTTAAATAAGTTACTTGTTTTGCATTTTTTCAAGTACTTTTAATACATTATATAAATATTAACAACAATATAATATCAATAAACATATAGAGGAAATTTGTTTTTAACAGTGTAAGATAGAATAATATTTCACTGAGTGAGCTCTAGAATTGGTATTTTCACGAGTGGCAAAGCCACGAGTGTAAATGCATAATTGCGGAGTTCACGAGTGAAATATATTTCTATCTTTCGCAAGTAAAAATAAATTGTCTCTTTATTTTATGCTTTAAGTGCACAATTTGTGTAAATTTGACGAGCAAAATCGCATGAAATTGCGCAAAACACGTTTGTTTATGACGTGACTTCATGACGTCATTTACCCAAATTTAAGGTCGTTTTCTAAACGTTCTCTTTCAGAAAGTTATGTGCGTTTGGATCCCAACGTGAAAAAAGCAACATAGAAAATAAAAAAATTATTCCACTGTTTGAAAACAGTGAAATACCACTTTTATTTCAACGGGAAAATTCTATAATTCACTAGAAAGAATAAAATAAATTAAATATCTTCCTATATGTAAATCTGCAAGTTTATTCATAGTTGTTTTTTTAGAAAAATAAGATTCTTTTCGAATTGTTAGTATTATTTTATCACATATAACTTGCATTTAACTAAATAAATGATTCCATGCAAAAAGGTTAGAAATAAAATCTTGTAACTTAAAGGATGAAATGTATGCTTATCACTGTTATCAATTGAATTCATATTGACATTGTT
Source organism: Corbicula japonica (assembly GCA_038501625.1). Lineage (NCBI taxonomy): Eukaryota > Metazoa > Mollusca > Bivalvia > Venerida > Cyrenidae > Corbicula > Corbicula japonica. Next base: position 881,862 of record JAZAYU010000187.1, read on the forward strand.
GTTGTGCCAAGGGTAGTCATACTGGCCCGTGAAGAAGGTCCATTACTGCCCACGAACAGGCTCTATCGAACCGAACCTGAAATATTTTAATATTGGTTGTGTTCGGAGGCTTTTAAAGATCTTATGTATCTATTTGATCATTTTTGCAACATTACGTTTTATACATGTGCACATATCAAGAAAAGTCCTTGAATGTTTGCTATTTATTTTGTTTCCTTTTTGCTGCTGGCATTGCTGTTGTAAACGATACTCCGTCTGATGGATTTTTATTACACAGAAAGATATTACATTGTACCACAAGTGACATCATAGACAGATCAGAAAGAATTAAATATTTTTTCAGTGATCAATATTTATCAAACGGATATGGCAACATGTATCTTTAGAAAAATTTGAAAAACTCTTGGCTGTTATCCCTACGTAAAGGTACTTGACTGTCACGTGAATGTTTTTTTTATCGTCAGCGTTATCTTTAATAACTTTAGTCTCATTATGTAATAAAGTAAGCGCTTATAAACATAAGAACAAGCATATTGAATTGTTGCATACATGTGTTGTCCCCCACTTAAAAATCGAATCAAGATCAAAATTAAAACAACAACAACAACAACAACAACAACAAAAATCTTATGTCATATGGTTGGTAAAAGGATTAGTGTGAGTCATTCGAAATCGAAAGTAAGAAGAAAACTTGCAATGTTTTTTTACTTATTTTTCGTTCTGTGTAATATATAGCACATCTAGCACACATAATACAATTGGTTTAATTAGAGTTTCATGCATTTTCTTCCGTTTATTAAACTCGTTATATAAATGTATAGGTAATATTTCTGAAATAGAGACTGCGCCAATAAATAAATATTATTACCTTTCCTTTTCTATCTGACAGCAGTACCTTGTTAGTTAAATATCATATCCGTGTACTTTTTATTTGCCTGACTAAAACAGAAACGAGTAAGGTTTTCTATGCTCAAAATAGTTACAACTTCAATTTTATCAAATTATCTTACTTAAGTAGGTATCTAGCTGTCAAGTATACGTCATAGGATGAAACAAACATACAATCAGACCGTAGCTGTCAAGTATACGTCATAGGATGAAACAAACATACAATCAGACCGTGACTTGAACCCGGGCACCCTCATTTAGAAGTCAAGTGCTCTCTCGTCAAAGTATTCTAGCCATTAGTCCGTACAATGTGTGATTAAAATTAGAACTTAACAGCCTTTCTGTTTCTAAATTTGTCAATCATCGATTTCATAATTAGACCAACGACCAAAATAAAAGTTTTTCTAACATTTTTGCCAGTAACGTATGCGTTTAACTAATGTCACAAAACTGGCATGTTATGAATTCCTCTCAAGATTTTGCTTATACGGTTTATTGTGTAACTTAGTTAAAATAAACATACTCAATACTTTGACAAATGTCCGGCAAATATCTACGAGACAAACGATATCGATGTTAGATTGAACTGTAAAAAGTTTGTTCTCTAAACAGCAGCGGTATGGTTATTATGCAGTTCACATTTTTTCATGGTCCTTTATCAGTATTTGTATTTCAGGAATGATAAAGTTGCAGCAACAAGACTGTCTGGTCCCAGAATTGTGGAGAATGATTCCTGTGCAGCGACGAGCTGCCTTGTCCAAGGATTGTGGAGAATAATTAGAGCTGCTTCGTGAAGTGTTTCCTGTTGCAACAACAGAGCTGCCTTGTCCATGAATTGTGAAGAGTGATTTCCTGTTGATCTGTCTGGTCCCAGAATTGTGAGGGTACGATTTCTATTGCAGCCTCAGAGCTGCCTAGACCCAGAATAATTATTGTGAAGAGTGATTTCCTGTTGAGCTGTCTGGTCCCAGAATTGTTGGGTATGATTCCTGTTGTAGTCACAGAGCTGCCTGGTCCCAGAATTGTGGAGAATAATTCCTGTTGCAGCCACAGAGCTGCCTGGTCCCAGAATTGTGAAGGGTGATTTCCTGTTGCAGCAACAGAACTGAATGGTCCCAGAAATGTGGAGAATGATTCCAGGTGCAGCCACAAAGCTGCCTGGGCCCAGATTTGTGAGAGTGTGATTCCTGTTTCAGAAACATAAATGCCTTGTCCCAGAATTGTGGGGAGTGTTTCCTGTTGCAGCAACAGAACTGACTGGTCCCAGAATTGTGAAGAATGATTCCTGTTGCAGCAACAGAACTGCCTGGTCTCAGGATTGTGGAGAATAATTCTTGTTGCAGCATTAGAACCACCTGGTCCCAAAATTGTGAAGAATGATTCCTGTTGCAGAAACAGGACTGCCTGCTCCCAGAATTGTTAAGAATGATTCCTGTTGCTACATAAGAGCTGCTTGGTACGAGGAATGTGGTGGTATAATTCCTGTTGCAGCATTAGATCTACCTGGTCCCAGGATTGTGGAGAATGATTACTGTTGCGGCAACAGAATTGCCTGGTCCCAGGATTGTTGAAAATGATTCTTGTTGCAGCAAAGTTTACAGGCGTCTTTAAGGATATAAGTCTGTGATATTGTCTGTTAGTTTTGCATTCTTGAATATGATATCAATTCATTTTAACTTTTTAAGCATCATGATTATGTAAGTAGAGCTGTTTGTGATTTTGTTCATTTCAGGCCTGATCTGATCCAGACCATATGAAACCTCCGGACTATGATGACATGTTCATGTAGTGGAAAATAGAGGTTATGACTATATGGTTCTATGTATTAGTTAGAGTCCAAATAGAGAAATCTACATGAAATAGACACGGCAAAGGAGGGAGCGGTAGCGACCGACTGGCGTGTCTATTTCATGTAGATTTCTCTATTTGGACTCTAACTGACTTAGTGTTTACGCTAGTTTTCCCCAAAGTTTGTTCTATTACAATAGTTTCTATAGACTGTTTCTACACGAAATAGAAAGGAGATATTTTAAAAAATAAAGCATTGTGATTGGTTGAAAAACTAGGGTAAACACTAAATTTATTTAACAGAACTGTCCACAGTGAATTAGGGAAGATTATAACTTTCTCTTTCATGTAACATGTCAGTGCTCAACAAAGTCTGCGTCACTGGATGACATTAAGTTTCTGTTCTCTTTAACATTATATGGATGAATATGATGCAAAACCTGTACACGTCAAAGAACTGAAAAGAATAATTTACAGAACTTGTATTTTAATTTTAGTACATCAAAACAATTCTCAGTGCAACAAAACTTGATTTTTAAGCAGTATCAAAGCTTTATGGAATAAAATTGCAAGAATCCTTTGTTTGCTGTTTGTTTAGAACATTTTTAAAAATAAGCAAGGATTTTATCATGATCTGTGTTTAACATTAGATAAAGCCATACTGCGTACATATGATCATATAGCCATAACAAAAATGCGTATCAACACCATACATGTGGCTTGCACAGATAACTACCATGAATGTACTAAGCTTGTAGGTATTAACTGCGTCCTATTATTACGAGGTTTAATTTACTCTATGTATCATTCACATATGTTCAGTAATGATCACTTGATCTGGCCTGAGAAAAATATTTACAAGGGCAGTAACGAGGGTCTGCCGAGTTACTGCATATTTAATAAGAGCCGGATCACGCGATCTTTATCAAACACACGTGAGAGATACTTTTTCTTGCATACCGAATTTATTTTGCACATTTTTAGGGTACTTTCTCGTAAATTTGATATTGAACTACCTTTTTATAGTAACGGTGTAATATACGAGACATTCCTTTTGTAAACATTTGTAATCAGTTTTCAAGAAATAATATTCTTACCTTCAAAATAAATGAACGATTTCAATTCAGAATCAGTATTTCTCCTGGTATCAAGGTTATAAAACTGAGATTGGAAACTAGTCTCAAATCTCAAGCATCTGATTGGCTGAAATGGCCTTCAGCCGACTCTTCTGCCATAGATCATAAAACTGAAATTCGGGAGTAGTCCTAATTTCAGCCAATGAGATGCTTGTGTTTTCAGACTGGTCTCCAATCTTCGTTTTATAATCTTCTTACCTGATCCAGATGTTGTGGGTTAAAATCCTACAACTCATAAAATAATTTATCAACACATTATGGGAATACTCAGACATTGACCAAGACTTTCGATACTTACATAGCTTTCACTCTCAATTTTTAACAGTTCTTTTTTAACAAAATAACATTCAATTTGTTCTTATTCATTCCATAATTCTCCATAGACCTGATTTGGAAAACATGATCTTTATAAAGCATGATGCAATAAATAAAAAAATCCAAAAGCATATTAAAAAGAAAAATGAAAAAAAAAAAATAAATATCTGCTGCAAAGAAATTTCTTGACGGCTGAAAGTCCCGCGCTGTCGCCTTGATGGTGCGGGTTTGCTCCTAAGTAGAGGCAATATCATTGAAGGAATATGTTTGTTGATAAATAAATACAAACAACCCTGATATTGTTTTTATCATACCAACCCCCAACCAGTAAAGGAGGGAGCTTAATTGGGGGTGGGGGGGGGGGGGGGGGGGGGGCTTGGGACATAAATAATTTAAGGTATCTTTTCATTTATTATTTACATTTTCAGTTTCAATGTTAAAACGTGGGCTCATATACCTTAAAACAACTAAACAGAACTCATCAACATGTTCCAGTAAAACATTTATGGTGTAATTTAGCGCATAAGTGTTACAAATCATAATCATACACAAGAAAAATATCTGATTTTTCTAATAGAATCAAGAAATAGAGCGGCGCGTGCTAGATTCAGAAACTGAGTCTGAGACGGGCTGAAAATATCCGATGAGAAAAAAAAGCATATATTTGATGCTTAATGCAATCCATAAATCAGAATCGCAATACACTGTAATTTACATTTTTGTCACAATCACAGTGATTTACATAGATATTTCTTTCAATCTTACACCAGAATTAGAAATATTTTTAAAAAGGTAACAATTTATGAAAATGAAATCATCATTAATAAACATAGGATTCTTAAGCATTCCATTAATACACATTATGCAAAAATTAAACAAAAATGAAAGCACCAATTAATTGTTACACAGCAACAAGTACACTGGTAAATTCTTTGTCTTGAATAAGAATATATTACTCATTTTCTCTTTAATAATACTATACTCTTTAGAATAAGTCATCCTTGAATTATTGAACTGAAATATGATTTTGAATTATCTAAGCGGAAAAACTTACAGACTACAAATCGTTATCAATTTTTAGTAGTATATTAAGAAAAGATGCGGGCATGGTGGTTCTTACCACATGATCTTTGTGTGTACACTTTGAACAAAAACTAGTCCAGCCGAATAACGTTGATATTATCTTTATACGCCTTTCCAATAAACAGTTTCGCAGTCCTGTACGAGTTACTTCCCGCGACCGAAAATCAATCCAAAACGAGGCTCTGCAGGATAGCTGAACGATCGGGCTAATGGCTTAAGCACATAACAGCTAACCTTATCCGCTATATTGCAGGTCATCGTTCGTCGCCGGCGGTGAAAAAATAAGTTGCTGGTCTGTTATTCTAGCCATACTTTTTTATGTTTACTATTTGTTAGATATTTAGATTTTTAATGATTTAAGAACATGTACCATTCTTGTTGATAGTAGGCAGTATGAAACGCAATTTGGACAAACATAAGCATTAATTTTACCAATTATGTACAACAATTTCTTATTAATATCTTTTCTGCTGAAAATATATTTTGCTGGTGTAAATGTTGCAAATTGCTAAGGCTAGTAATGCGCTATTATCCGGAAATCGTGATATGTCAACATCTGGTTACATGATCTGTAGACAAAAAAAATACAATCTGAATTTGTTGATACGTACACATTTGAACAATAGAATTGTCCTATAAATTTAAGGCGTTTATGGTCAACGAATAAATAATTTGAATATTTAAAATGTTAAGTATACTTCACAAGCAAATATGATTGATTCTGTCTTGAAATAAAAAAGGATCGGTAATCTGATTGTTTGTTGTAAAAGTATCATTCGTAGAATAAAATCCAAGGATTTAGATGCCGGCTTCCAAAAAGATGGGAATATTTATATCACAATATGGTTGCATATCCAATTTAGATTTCTTAGGTTTGACAGATTGTAATTTTAGCATAAAAGCCCAAACTCTTAATCAAACATATATAAAATGATTTGACAAGATTTGTTTCTTATTGACGGCTTTTGTTTCTATAACGTGTCGTATTGTTGATTAAGAATCCATTTAAGTGCTAAATTAAATACATTTGCAGGCACATCCAGTAGTTAAAGGACTCCGAAATACTTAAGAATTGGGAGGTGTAGATACCTTGCAAATAGAAATTACACGATCTCTATTGGTCAATGATATCTGCCCCTTTAAGTAATTGACAGATGACCCCGTGCGCGAGACAGTTTGACATGTTTATGGCATGCCGCCTTCAAAATCAATCGCCGCCGACATAATCACAACATGATGTCAGTAGTTAAATAGACACGCTAATCCGGAAACGAGACTCAATTAAGCCGTGAAGAGAACACTGCGACTGTCTGTTAGTTCAAGTCGTTTAGTGTTTAATGCGAGTAATAATGAATTGACACTTTTAGTCAGAAACCCGATTGTTTTATAAATTATTTTCAAAAATATCATGACGCTGATGTCTTATTACTAATTCTGAGAGAAAATATATTTTTCAAAAAATAATTTTATGATAAAAAAGAAAGTTGTAGGTACATATTCCATATTACGTCATTACAGCGAGCAATCATTTTTCCTGTAGAGCAGTCACGTGACTGGACATGGGAGGTAACCAAATAAATTCATCGGATTATTGGAAAGGCGTATACCCGCCGGCCGCCAAAATGAGAGACGATCTGTCTCTGTCATAGCACAATGCCCATGTAGTAGTCAGCTTGTCTACAGTTAGTTTACCAAGTAGCCTGGCACCATCAGCACTGACCTGATACAGCTCGTTATGAAGTATGCTGCCAACCCAAACATTGCCTTTATCATTCACACATAAATATGTGGCATCAGGGAGAGTGAGAGAGTTTAGGAGGTTATCGTAGTTGTCTATTGTAATCAGTCCAATAATCCAATCATTAATATATATCCTGTTTCCATCTCCACTTACTGCTATGTTTCTGGTAAGAGGTGAACTGTACTGAAGTGTAAATAAAGTCGATTTGTTGTTACCATCTAGCGTGTACAAGTATACAGTATCACTTGACGTCACGTAGAGCTTGTCGTTATGACGGGTAATACTCTGACAGATATAATCTGTTGTCACGGTGTTCCTCACTGTCATACGGGAGACGTCCACATACACCAGCTTACTGTCGGACACAGTGACCACAGCAACATTGTTCCCTATGTAACATACACATAGGGGACCACCAGGTAGATCACATGCACTGACCACATTGTAGGCACCATCCAGCTTCCTCAGTCTGTTGTTCCAGTAATCTGACAGAAGGATCTCACCACCAGGTAACGTACAGCAGCCTCTTATCACAAAGCTCCTCTTATCTCTATCTGTCCTCACACTATACTGTCTGACTGACTGAACTGATCGAACATCATCTCTACTCACATTAATGCTCGTTTCAGGCAGGTAGGTGAAAAAAGATATAATTAAACGGGTTTACGACTTAACAATATGTTCTATGAGTTTATAACTTTGTCTTAGTATATCGATTCTCAGCACACCGTAAAAGTGTACATGTTACTTTAGCGAAGGAAACCCATAGATCTAATAAGTTGTTATAAATTATACATCATTTAAGTAAAATTACTACTTAAGTTTTAAAATGGAATAGACTGGATCTGTGAGAAATAAAGCAGCGAGGTTAAGGGGGTAAATGGCTAAAGCAGTTCAGGTATTGTTCAGTTAGTCTTATAAACAAAGCTTACAAGTGTTACGAATTTATGTGGGAATGAACCCTTTTAAAGAGCTTACCTATCTTATCAGTGTAATCTCTAAATAACAATGAAAACTTATCTATGTCAACGGCCTAATGATGATTATAGTAAAATAATTAAAGCAGTCGGAATGTTGTCTTCTAGCTCAGACAAACCTGTTTATATTATCGCATAAAATAGAACTAGATAACTCGAAATACTGTGGGTTTTTTTGTGATAAATAAGGCACGTCGAGGGAAAACGTGTCTTTGAAAATCGGACGTTAATCATCTAAATGACGTTATAGTCTGACGAAAATGCTTATTATGCCTTTAGCGGTTAAATAATATTTTACAGTCAGAACGTGTAGAGGAGACATTACATTTTATTTCTCTGGGAAAAATTATTGCATTCCTTTTATTGTGACAACTTAAAGTTTTTATTCCCCTTACATACCCCAGATATTGGCCAACCAGAGCCGATCTTTATTCAGTTTTTACTGTTTTCCCCGCTTACCCACTGGCTTGCATTTAAGTAAAATACTGGATTTTAGTGAGAGTAAAATATTTGTTTTTTGTTCATACACACAATAATGTTGGATACATACACCAAAATAATGTTCGATTGTGGATAATTTACCAATTATATTAACCAATTTCACTATTATGCCGAAAGCGGACATTTTTTATGCTTTCAAGCGAAATATAGAATTTTCTCAGTAAATAATAGTGGTATTTCACTATGTTGAAACAGAGGTATATCTTTTTTTATTTTCAATGTTTTTTCTTGTTTGTAACCAAACGCACAAAATATTCCGAATAAGAACGTTAAGAAAAAGGATTCAAGTTTAGGAATATGACGTCATGACGTAACATTATACACTACACGCACTTTTTGTCGCCATTTCATGCATGCCATTTTCTGTCAAATTCACGCAAATTGTGCATAAAATGCATAAAGTAAAAAGAAAATTCGTTTTTTACCAGTGTAAGATAGAAATATATTTCACCGAGTGAGCTCCGAATTGAAAATGCATAATTCCGGAGTTCACGAGTTAACTTATCCTCTATATGCTTTTTATCTCATTCTCTAACACAACCTATACCCACACACAATTTAACATTTTTAAACATCTAATTGTTGCGAAACGTCAGGGAATGCGTGTTAATCGTCCTTTTTCTCTGTGTACGTGACTTAATTTTAATGTATTACGTAATTCAATGAATGTTTACTTATTTCAAACAGTGCAAATTGTGTCGGATGAATATTGCTGGTGTTGTTTTTTAACCAGATGTTGTGTAAAGTGCTTTTTACTGTTACAGTATGTGTAATTCAATTTTATGTTAATCCCTCCAAATCATTTGTTAAAATAATTTTTATTGGTCGGTTACATAAATGCCATTATAGAATTATAGAGTGGATTAAAAAAGGAGCGGCCGCAACCGTTTAGATACTGACTGAAAACAAAACGGAAACACTGTGACATCGCAAGCTCGCATTCTGCAAGCCGTTTATCATGTAATTTGTTTATGCGCGAGTTTGCTGTTTTCAATTTCGTATTAATCGGTAATTATCTGCTAACATTTAAACAGCTCGAATAAAATTAAATAGACTGCATCACCACGATGTTATGAAATAGCATTGTAATTAAAAACAAAGCCTTTCTACATAAAGAACAAGATAAAGGATTTATCTACTTAATGAATAATCCAAAACGATTCACGTTAAACTTTGAAGAACTCTTCAGTGTATTAAGTTTGAAATGATAAAATTCTCAACAGTTTTAGAGTTGTACAAGATGACTAGTGTACTGTACCCCATTACTGGTGTTCATAATGAAGTTGTATTAGCTTAACTTAACTAAGATAATCATACTCACTTTAATTAACTGCTGCAGGGTGATATGACTGAAATAAAAAAATACTGTAATCACTGCATAAATTTTAAAGACAGACATTAGAAATTGCAAATATTACTAACCAGTCTATTTAACTATAGTTCTACTAAAAAGTAATACTTTAATGAACACATCAAGAGGTAGAATAATACACAAGTGTATGTGGTGGGTAAGTTTGCATAACAAATGCGAGATATGTTCATATTTGGGTAACAAATTGGCTTTTGTTTTGATTATAACATTTGATATTAGCTCGTGTCTTACTTACACTTATATTAACGCATATGCGTGTGTTATTCAGATTCTGCACCGAACAATAAACTGCTTACCACTTCCACGGCAAACATTAAAGGTGTTTGAACATAAACAAATCGGCCATAAAGTACCCATGTTAAGTGCAAAAGCCGTCGTGAAGAAATATATGCAAAACCTCACCAACCCAAAATAAAAACCACAGCAGTAGAAAGACAACAACTCGAAATGTCCCTCTAATTAAAGGATGATGTACCTAAAAAATGTGTTTAAACCCCATGTGAAAAAATACTTCGCCATTGACCGTTTCAAGTCTGCAATCTGTTCTGATTGTGGTGTCCTCTTAATATTAACACAGCCTTTCCAGTAGGGTTGTATTCTGAATGTGGCTAATTATGATATTAACATCATATTTCATTAATCTATCTCGAAAAAAATTTGCGTGACCGCCTATGCTCATGACTAAAGAAATATACGGAGGGTGTATATTGAGCTATTGCATATACGTATGTACAGTTTCAACAAAAAAGTCAGCAGAAGACAAATACGGGATCATTTCGAAAGAAATTTCTACAAGTACACTTTCCGAAAATAAGTATCTACCATTAAAATTTTGTATGTCTGCTTATTCACCATTTATATGATATTCTTATTAACATTATTGTAACTGAACCTTTAGAAAAAGAAGCATTATAAACAATTATTAAAACAAATTGATGCTAAATAAACGTTGCATTTACCTGACGTTATACTATTTTCTAAGCGTTCTTGTTTAATATTCGTCTTGTTCTTAGTCAACTGAAGTTGATAAGACAATAACGGATGGTCCTTAGCAACCTATTTGATACTGTTTTGAAGCATGCTAGTCTCGCATGTTACAACGACGTTCAGTTTGCCAACAGTAACTGCCTCGTGTAAAAGGTCAAAGCAAGCATGCCATTCGTTCACTTTCATCCAGTCAAACCGGTACTTCCCACCAAAGTCATCTATAACCACCACAGTTTTCTGTAAATCTATGCTTCTAATGTCGTCAGGGAAGTGGAGGAATAGAACCTCGTCAGGCATGTACGACTTCGCCAAAGCTACTGATATGGACGTTTTACCAGATTTAGTAGGTCCAGATATAGCAACCATTCGGTGTCTCCTTAGCAATTCTCTTGCCTCTTCTAGCTTCGCCTGGTGAATGTTTTCAAGGTTCTTGGAATAGTTATCGAGTATGGAGCTTGTCATATCTGCAAATATTAGCTTGTGTTTCGTGAACAATTAAGCCAGATATTTCACGATTGCGTATGACCAACTCCATTTGCGAGAGATCCCATTAGCAACACATTGGAATTAAGTTTCATTTTTGCTGCTTATATCTATAAAATTAATATATTTTTTTAAATAATTTTAGCGCAAGCGAAAGGTGATGAGTTTAAGAGGTTGTAGAGTGTTAAGATAGAATAATTGCAACTTACGTCTTGTGAAATCCACCTTGTTCGATGGCTTTCAAAGTTCCCTTTTCATCTATTTCAATATCACAGTAGCGTTGTTTGTGCCGTGTGGCGGCTGTAAAAAGTCTCCCCGTACATTCAATCAGTGCTGTTATCAGTTACGTCCTTTGAAGGTCGTTGAGCACGTTACTTATGTACTATGTTTATAGTACTTCTAAAATTCCTTTTGTTTTAATATTTCGGCCAGTTTATAGATAGGTTGTTTCAATATCCCAGCCAATGTCGATTTGGATATTGTCCAATCACCCCAAGGATATACTTCCTCATTTTTAAATTTTGCCTTGGCGTAGTCTGTGATATGCAGGATTTATATTATAAGATCCCCTGTCAAAATTCTATTCTGTTTAGTTCCGCCCATCGTTTTCTCGTTTAGGGCAAACCCATTCTTTTATCTGGGGACCATACGCCGCTGAACATGGAATGGTATTAATCTGAAAATACCTCATTGAAGGTTCCATGTTCACCGCCATATGCATACCATCGTTCGGGATGGATCGAAATTGTACTATTCAATTGTGTAATTACTGAGTTGCGCTCAACCCGGGGCTAGGCGGCGTAGGCAGTAATAAGCATTCCCATTAATGGCCATGACCAGGCTCAATCAAACCGCGCCTGCAGTATTTTCATATTTGTCGTGTTCGATGGCTTTCAAAGTTCCCTTTTCATCTTTTGTTACCATTTTGCTTTGAAGATTGGTAAGTTGCTGAAATCATGTTTAATGATAAATATAGACTGAGATAACAGACGAGTAAAAACATATGGAAGTATATGCCAATGCAACGTATGCTTTTCTTGCATTAACATCTTTATCTACTTTTATCGAACAGTCTTGCACAAAAGAAACACAATAATACGGCATAACGAAAATCGATATAAAGAAATGAGTAAACATGAAGAACCGAATAAAAACTTACACATCTATCTACCTGTCGTAAGATCGACGGGGTGACTTTCCGTAGTTGATAGCAAGACAATCTCTTCTAAAAGGTCATGCTCTCGGTCTGCCTTTAGTGCAGTAAGACAGTCTACATCAGTGACAATTATAAAATCAAGGTGTTTGTTTTCATCTTTTGGTCGCACAGCATCATGTATACTGTCAAAGATATCAACCATACTGAAGGCTTTCCTGGCATCATATAATGGGTTCCCAAATGGATCACGACACAGAACAAGATCGACCTCGTCGGGGTCAATATGGCGCCATTCTGATGCATCTGTCATCTCAACACACCCATTATGGTCGTATTCGATGTCCCTAATGGCAAACAAAGCTGTTGCCAAATTAAGACTGTTTCTACTTCCGGCAATTACCACATGATGTGAATCACGCAGTTTTGTTCTGATCTCCGCGATCTCTGTAGGAGAAGTGAAATTGTCTGGAAGGTACGTTTTCATTGCCGCACATAAATTTTCTGTAAAAGGAAATACACATAGACAAACTTTGTGTGTGCGCAAGATTTACGTCGAAAGTTTGTTTTGGTGAAGATATGTCTGTGTGTGCGTGTGCACGTGTAGGAGCATGGTAGGGATTGGGGCTGAAACGAACTTTATTGTCGAACGTCAGGTGTTCATATCTCAATATTAGAAAAATTAAGTATGCTATCCTCGCTGTCCATGTGTTTTGTATTTTCTCTGTCACTTATAATATTCTCCTCGTGTTCCTGGAGCATTTCCTTCTTAACAAGAAATTTTTTCCGAACTTGAATTTTAGAAGGAAAACCACAAAACAACAACAAACACGTATGATACAAAAATGCACATTCAAAATCTACTGCGTTGAAAGTTTAAAGAATATTCAACAAGTAATTGTTAAGAATCTTACTTATTAGTCTACACTGTATGTCATCAACAGTTTTGAATCGCTTCACCTTTTCACCTGAAACGATACCGTACAATTATATTTAGGGCTATTCCATTTAAACATTTATCCCATCCCCAGGAAGGCACCTTTAGACGTTTTTTACCGTGATATCAGCAAATGAACATGCTGATCATTCAATAAGAAAAAACTTTTTTACAGAAAATATGTTAATATATGAATTATAATTTTGTATTCAATCGTATATATATACTGAAAGGATAAAGAAACGCAGGGTAACAATTGGATAGGCAGGTTCGAAAGCTCATGCTCCACGACGGTTTACACTGAGGCAGTGGAGACAAGTTTTATTCACTTTCGACACATGTTAAGGTGTATCATGACCTAATAACTCAATACACAAAGTTTCACTTTATTTGGAGAACGCGTTCTTAATATATCGGAACAAATGTTACCCTGCGTTTCTTTATCCTTTCAGTATAAAATGTAATTATCGTATAAATGAATTCAATTATTTACATAATTATATTAAATCTTATAAAGATAACAAAGCAATGAAGCAATAGTTAAAACACACTCCTACTAGAATTTAATAACTATTAAAACCAAAGAACTACTCATGTTCAATCTTATAAAGCTAACGAAGCCAATGAAGCAACCTTAAACGCTCGTACTAGAATTTCGTCAGTGATTGTCGAAAATCTCTTAGCTAATTTGTTTGGCCAGAATCATTTTATTTCAGGAGAGACAAAAAAGGTTTCTGGCAAAATCAGGTACCTACAAAACAAAAACCCGCCTTGAAAAGATGTACTGCCAAAATCTCTTTACTCATTTAAAGCAAACTAAAACCCTAAAACATAGATTTAATGTGTATTTGAAATAATATTCAGAATTTGTCTGGATAAAGCTTATTCACCCACGCAGCCTGTACGTGTTCAATAAGCAACTAGAAGCTTTTCATTTTTCATTCTAATGCAACATTGCAACAAGTCTTATTTTTCACAGCAATTTTACTCAAATAAGTTATTAAATGATTATATTATTATCTTTAAATATGCAAAATGTAATTAAAATAACTTATAGTTCTGTAGAACCATTTAATTTGAGGAAGAAATCACCTAATGGCCTGTTTTAGATGTCATTAAAATTCACCGGCCGTTACGCTTTTTTGACTGACAATTATTTTCAGCAAATTATGCTACGAGTTTTAAGTTACATGACTTTTCTAGGGGTTCATATTGGCATAGAACAACGAGATTTTGACAGAATATGCGGGGTTACATCATCGTGAGAAAGAGTTAAGAAAAAAAATTGGCAAAATCTCGTAGCAATTTAGTTGCAAGATTTTGGAAATTCACTGACGATTTCATACATGTAACTATTAAAACAAAAGAACTACTCAGGGCCTGTTTTGATAACTTTGATAACCGATGTCATGCAGTGATTGTTACGTATATCAGGGCTATCCGATCAACGTTTTTTGGCGTTGTCCCGGTTAGCTCAGTTGGTTACGTCGCAGGATTTGCATGGCTAGGCGCTGTCGCCGTGACGGTGCGGGTTCGCTCCCAGCTAGCGACACTACCATTTGATTGAGTAATGGTTGAGTCTCATTACTGTTCGCAACAATGAATTTAATATGCAACCTCTTGTGATTATCTCTTATGTGTCATTAAATTTTCTGGTATTCTTGAGTGCATTGCTCAAATTATACATACACGACGCTATTCCTTCAATGAATTGTCGTTTTTATGTCGGTTTCATATATTGGTCCGGCTACACCGCAATATTTTATTTGGTTCCCTGACAGACTGTGAGAATTGCTTACAGAGTATCAACAGAGCAGCAGCCGTGTGACATTTATTCAGAATATTTTGAAAACATACAAAACAATCGGCATCGAAAGTAAAGTTTCTAGCAAATCACATATTCAAAGTTTTGTCACGAGAATATAAACGTCGTTACCCAACGCGGACTGTTGAACTTCATATTCATGCCAAATTTCAAAGTAATCGGAAAACTTGGATGTTTTATTGGTAAGATAGCCAACCACCTTAAGATATTTTCAATTAAAAACTCCCAATATTAATTACTTTAGTTGAAGTTGTTTTAGAGATTGATATTTTCCGTCAAATACGGCCATTCTTGACAACATTACAAGATACATTTCTACGAAGCAACGCTTCACTAAGATTATGATGTTGCGAAAATTAAATTATGGATTTATAGCAGTTTTTACAAATCCTTGGTAAAAATTCCCAAAATATCTATGAAATTGTGTCAATTCATCAACCAATCAAATTCACAGTAATACGACGATAAGCTCAACCTCAGTACTTCATTGGTTTCAGATGAGTGGTGATTTCAACCGCAATGTGGTCTTAAACACTTTTAGATGTCTTAATTAAACATTATATCCTCATTGAGTGCTTTATATACACCAACTTTGGTTACCAGTTCAAATAGTGTCTTAGAAAAATTTTTTGATTAAAACTTTTGGGATTTGCGGACATATCTGATGATGATGTCATTGGGCGAGTTCAGGTTGTAAACATCATTGCTAAAAATATATACCGCGGACGGTTCCTACTGACTCCGGCGATTATGGTCTTATATGTCAAACATAACCTGAAATTTTATACTGATAAATCATTACTGTTTTTTTCCAGCCAGTTAGACAAAAAAGTGAGATTTAAAGAGGCTAGGACTACAAAAGTCATATGTTTGATCTTGTGTTTTAGAAATAATTTCTCTATGGTTATTGATTAAATGCATTGCTTATCTGACTGTTCTTTTATTTCAGTCGAGTCATGTAATCACATTGCTGGCCTCCTGTATGCATTAAAGGACATTGACTACAACAAGAGTGAGGGACGCAATGCCAGTACATCAACTAAAAACAAATGGAAACAGCCACGCAAGCGTCAGCTTACACCTAAAAAATCTCAGGACTTGGTGTTCAAGAAGGTGAAAGTGTGCGAACATGAAACAAATGTGTCACCAAGAAAGTCTCTGTTTGTAGAACAAAAGAAAAAGGATGATCTTGAACAGTCAGTTAAACCAGTTGACCAGATTTCATTTGCTGAAAAATTAAAAGTGATCAATCCGCATTCTGGGTGGTTATACAGTGTTGCCAGGTCATCAGACTCAGAGTGTCTTGCTCAGGAAAGCCAGTTGAATGTTATTTCTCCTGGATTTATGTTTATTGACAGTGTTGACTTGAAAAGTGAAGTTGTGCAAGAGCAGTTAAATAAGGAATTTTCAAAAATAATTGTGGATGAGAATTCTATTAGGAAAATTGAAGAAGAAACAAGAGGACAAGCAAAAAATGAAAAGTGGAAAAATGCAAAAAATGGACTGATAACATCATCAAATTTTGGTTTAGTTTGTAGAAAAACAGAAGGCAGTTCAACATCTAAAGTTATTGAAAGAGTGCTTGGATTTAAGAGTTTTTCTTCTAAAGCTACAAAATGGGGAAATGACCACGAGGCAGCTGCCCGGAGAAAATACGAAATCGTAAGGAAAAAACAACATCCAGGAATCAGTGTTTCGCAGTGTGGACTATTATTAAATAGTTGATACCCATATCTTGGATCTTCACCAGACGGTTTGATACAGTGTAGCTGTACACAATGTAACAATGAACTAGGTGTTCTAGAAATAAAGTGTCCTTACACCCACAGGGTTTTAACACCTATACAAGCCAGTAAAGACCCAAAATTCTTCTGTAAAATTGTAGATGGTGTTGTGAAATTAAAGAGTCAGCACAGGTACTACTATCAAGTACAAGGACAGATGGCCATTTCTGGGAGGAATTACTGTGATGTCTTTGTCTGGACACTCTCAGGTTATTTAGTTGAACGAATAACTTTTGACAGTGATTTTTGGGAAGAGTGTCTTTGTATTTTACGGTCGTTTTACATAAAGAGCATTCTTCCACAAGTCTACTTAGAAAGGGTAAAACGTGGAAAATGCATCGATTAGAAAAATCTGGATTGAAGTATTGAGTGTGACATGTTCTGGCCTAAATGAATTATGACAGTTCTATGCTTTTCAGTTACACTAGGGAATAACCAATCATTAGCCCGGTCAAGATATGTAGTCAATGACGTGTGATGTATCACATATTTGCTCAATTAAAAAGAAGTGCATCTAAGTTTTTATAAAGTAATACTTATGCCTGTAAAACTCTATTATTAAGACCACCATGAAATCTGAGGCAAAAGCCATTGTTTTTTATGGTGGGTTAGTCTTATATAATGTAACAGATATAAGTTGAAGAGTTTCTGTAAAATAGTGGAGAGGACTTAGTTTTGAGGTGGTCCTAAAACAGTGTTTTACTGTAGCTTGTTTTTGTATATATGTCATCTAGTTTGTTTCCTGTTGATACCATGTATATGTTTTTAAATGTAGCTTACATTTTCATAAATTAACAGTGCTTTGAAATTATGCTGAGTTGTGATTGAAACTGTATTCGTAACCCTTTCCTCAATATATATATATGAATTTTAAGGCATGTGCGACCAGTGTAGATCCACATCAATTGGCACATCAATGCGGTCTGATCAAGATCTGCACGGGTTGCATTTTGTTAAAAAATAACTATGTATGAATCATAATGCGGACATCAGATCGTGATCAGATGGCATGGATGTGCTAGCTGATCTGGATCTAAACTGTTCACCCAGGCAATAAAGTTGTATGAGTGGAGGAAAGGGTTAATAGCATTAGTCTTATTGTGAAGAAGATTCTTGAAATGTATTTGTAACGTGGTGCAGTGGTCTTATTTTTTGAGGGTTTTACTGTAGCTTGTTTTTATATTTGTTGCTTAGTTTGTTTCTTGTTGATCTCATCTATATTTTTTAAATGTAGCTAATAATATAGATCTACAAATACCAAAGTCAATGACTGTCTATGTTGATTATTTTATGTTTCTAGTCACACACAAACAATAGTGCAAAGATTCACAGTGCTTTTTTATTATGCCCAGTTGTGGTCAAATTCTTATTGAATTAATCTGAATATGGAGCAAAATTGAAAACTATGTAAAGTGGTGGATTGGTCTTATTGTTATAGAGTGGTCTTAAATTAGGGGTTTACTGTAGCTTGATTCTGTATATATGTTGCCTTGTTGATCTCATGTATATATAGTTTTACGGAAGCTTTTTAACCCTTTCCTGGATATATACGCAATTTTACGCGTGTGCGACCAGTGTAGATCCATATCAGCTGGCACATCCGTCTGATCAGGATCTGCACTGGTCGCATTATGGTCCGAAATAGTCTAATGAATCAAAAAGCGAACAGTTTATATCCTGATCAGAAGGCAGGGATATGCCGGCTGATCTGGATCTAAACTGTTGGCCCTAGCGATAAAGGTGTTTCTGTACAGGAAAGGGTTAATATACAAATGCCAAATTTCAATGATTACATTTACATCCAGTTTGTCTTTCAATTGATTTATTTCATGTTTCTTATTTTATGTTTCTAGTCATCATCAGTTTTGTTGGAAAACTAACAATCACTTGTTTTTCAATAAAATCATGTTTGTATATATTTTGTTCCTTCTATATTAAATCAAACCACTTTTGCAGTGAGAGCTATATTTCATCGAGACTATAAAGCTGGGATCAAAATGAACCCATTGAAGCCGGCTTATCTAATTTGTGTGTTTTCACCAGAGTGAATGGTTTGGGCCAAGCAAAGGAAAATTGGTTCACCCATGCTGACTTGATTATACACAAGTATCACAGGTCTTCTGTCGTTAATGCACTGTTGTTGGTAAAAATGAAAAATAATTAAAATATAAATAACAAAAAATGCATAACAATAAAATTTGCACTTGTATAACATGACATTGTATTTGTGCAAAGTTTAATTGGTCTGCGTTTGCCATTAGGGAGATTTTGATAACTTTTTTTACCAACGAACGTGCAGTAAATGAGTGATGAATGCAGTTGAATCTTAACAAAGCCAAAACCAAGATGAAGCTCAAATCTTGTACAGAATCATACAGGCTAATTTACCAAAATTTGCATGTTATATATGGAGTTTAACGGACACACATAAAACTTTTATAACAAAGAAAGGCTCTGTTTAAACATTTTATTCCACTTTGCACTGTCATATATGTATGATCATATGAGTTTACATGAACATGCAGTGACAAAAATTGTACATGTTAAAACTTGTTTCCCATTTCATTCTTGCGGAAAAATTTCCTAAAACAGACTATATATAGATTGAAATTTCTAAGCATGTTTCTTACAAAAGATACAACAATTTTTCTTTAATTTTTCATTACATTTTTCTGATTTTCCTCAAGAGCACTGGTGAACATTATTAATCTTTTTTTATCAGAGGTGGTTGCAAATTAGCATGTCCACAACAAATTTTCCAAATCTGACTAGCTTGCTTAGAAAGTGTAATTGGCATGACACCCTGTAATATTTTAAAGTTTTTAACTCGAGCAATTGCCATCTCAACATAAATTCTAAGATTGGCGATGCGCCTTGTTTCTTCTATTTCACGGCGCATGAATTTTTTGTTCTTAAGTGGCGGAATTATCAACTCAATTCCTCGTTCTGTTGTTAAATCTGAAATCAAAAATCCTTTATCGGCCATAATTTGGTCTCCAGGCTCTAGAAGGTCAAGGATACCCGATGCTTTGGTTAATTGTTTATCACTTGTGCTGCCAACCCACAAGTCAGAGACAAATGTTATTACACCATTTGGAGAAATTCCAATAAGAGATTTATATGTCATGTGTGAATTATAATGAGAGTACATGAGTGATTTATACTGTAATGACTGAGGAGTTTGAGTAAAAATTTCAGTGCAATCAATTATAACACGACAGTTAGGGTATCGCTTAAATTTGCTCGGCAAATTGCTTTTCACAATCTCTCTAGAAATCCATGGAGTTAAAAAACTTAACTTGGTGCCTAGATAATTAATCCACCTATTTACAATCTCCCCACAAGTTGAGCGTGATATGTGAAATCTACCACTTAAATCTTCAATCAACAAGCCTAACCAAAGTCTCATCAGCACCATAAAAAATTCATCCACTTTTCGAAGTACTCGAGGACGACCTGTTTGTGAAATCTTTTCTTCGTCTGTGTATATGTCATTCATTTCATCAAATAGTAAATGAAAAGTACCAGCATCTGGGATGCCTGTATAAAACATTACCTCATTTTCATTACTCTGAATGTCTTCAATGGTAAGATCTGGCTTTGCAACTTGTATAGCTATTGATTTTGAATGTGTCAAAGAATGAAGAGTTTGGGAGGAACTATCACTATATTCTGCCACTGTCTGTGTTGACACATTCTTGAAGACAGGTTCTTCAAAATATGTCTGTACTTCTTTGTTAAAGAACTTGACATCCTGTGCGGCCAAGGTCCCACAGTAGTCATGAAATATAAATGAGATTTCTTCTCGGCATAGTTTATCATTCTGTATTTGAAGAGGGGGATTCGCAAACAGGTCACTTTCTGAATTGTCATCGGTGTCCATTGGAGTCTGAACATCACATTTTTCCTGAAATGTCGCATGATCTTCTGACTTCCAATCACTACAAGCCTGAAAAGACATAGAAAAAATACAAACATGAGTTTTCTCCTGATAATGGGAATATAATTAAAGAATTTAACATATACAGGATATTTGCTTTTGTATTTAACAGCGTCAGATAGAACTATGACACTCATAAAAAATACAGAATTCCGGAGTTCAGGAGTGAAATATATTTCTAGATCTGTCTTTAAAAGCAAATTAATTTTTCTATTTTATTTAATTACATCAACCTGTCAAAAGTGCCATCACAGACTACCCCCAAATTAATAATCGATGTTCTAAATGAATCCATTCATGTCATTTATGATTTAATGGGAGTGTCATCCGATTTTGACATCACTTGGATATTATGGCAGAAAATACAAAAAATGCAGTTGCCTTTTACTCAACTTCAACATACTGCTATGGGGTTGCATAAAATATTTATAGTAATACGACGGTCATGACTCATTTTTATTAAAAAACCGAACAAACTTTAAATGACTTACGGTCGATGTTTTAAACTTTTTTTCTTTACTGTTGACCGTAAAAAACACTTGGGATAGGTCTTTTTGCACTGTTCACTCCGTCTACAAAGTGTTCTGAACACAATCTATCGTTCTTGTAACTCAGCACAAAGTTTGGGCTCACTGTTTTTATACGCTTAATCCATAGTTTTCGAAGCTGTTCTTCGGCTGGAAATCTATGCAACGTGATTTCACGAGTTTGAACAACTTTCCCCCTGTAGTTTGAACAAATGCAACAGTAGTGTCTCTTTTTCTCGGTGGATTTTAGTGTATTTGACGACATATTTCCCACTTTCTCCGAATATTCCTTTGTTCAATTTGCTCTCCGACCGGAAGTAAACTGTCTGACTCCACGCTAAAGAGCGATACGAAACGGTAATTTGCCAAGGGAGATAACAACACTTTTCGGAAAGGACTATTGAACAGAATAAACCTTCCTTGACCATTGTAGAAAGCAATAATAATAATAATAATAATAATAATAATAATAAGAAGAAGAAGAAGAAGAAGAAGAAGAAGAAGAAGAAGAAGAAGAAGAAGAAGAAGAAGAAGAAGAGGAGGAGGAAGAAGGAGAAGAAGAATTATAATTGTTATGCACTAAATTTTGGGAATTTTTGTTAAAGAATTAACTTAAAAAGGTTTTGCATTTTAATTTTCATAAAGCTATTTCGATGCCATAATTCATGGAAAGTTTTGGGAACTAACAAAGATCATAATCAAATCATTGCAAGTCAATGGCTTAAGCCATAAGTAAACAAAGAAACTTTAAGATGTTAGACACTATAAGATAATCTCATTACTTAATTATTTATGCAGATTTCGGCATTTGAAGCCACCAATGTCATCTTAATACGCGATTTTGACACAGCGTCCTCTACATTTCGGAGATAATTCTGATTGGTCAAAATTTTTTAATTCTTGTGTGGCGGCCGTAAACAGTCTCCCCGTACATTTAGTCATAACTGTAATCAGTAAAAAACCCTTTACAGATGTCATGCTGAGATGGTTACGTATATCAGGGCTATCTGATCAATCTTTTTTGGGGGTTTTCCTGGTTGTGAGTTGCAATACAACAATTAAATAAGCAGATCCTTTCTAGTAGCAATCACTTCGAATTCGGAATCTCAAACGTAAAGATATAATAAACTTAAAATTTGGAAAGGAAACACTCTGTGTGTCTTTTTAGGGACAATCCTCATTTCACCCGAGCACTTTATAATGATGATAATGTGGTGACGATTATGATCTTAGCGACGAGATGATAATTATAATGATGATAATGTTGATGTTTTTCAATCAGTGTTGTTATCAATTAGGCCCTTTGAAGGTCGTTCAGCACGATTCTTATGTACTATGTTAATAGTTCTTCCAAAATTACCTTTGTTTTAATACTTCGGCCGTTTTTGAAATGGGTGGTTTCAATTTCCCAGCCAATTTAGACTTGCATATTGTTCAATCACTCCAAAGGATATACTTCCTGCTTTTTAACCTTGCCTTTGGCGTTGTCTGTGATATGCAGGATTTATATTCTAAGATCCCCTCTCAAAATTCTATTTTGTTTTGTTCCGCCCATTGTTTTATCGTTTATCATTCTTTTATATGGGATGGTCAAAATTGTACTACTTATTGGTGTAAATATTGAATTGCGCTCAACCCTGGGCTGGGTGGCGTGGGCAGTAATATGCATTTTCATTACTGCCCATGAACAGGCTCAATCAAACCGAGCCTGCAATATTTTCGTATTTGTCCTGGTCGAGGGTCTTCAAAGTTCATTTTATCTATTTTTATATCACAGTAGCGTTGTTTGTGCCGTGTGGTGGCTGTAAAATGTCTCCCCGTACATTCAATAAGTGTTGTTATCAATTACGTCCTTTGAAGGTCGTTAAGCAAGATACTTATGTACTACGCTAATAGTTCTTCTAAAATTACTTTTGTTTTAATATTTCGGCCATTTTTTGAGATGGGTGGTTTTCCCTGGACCCAGCCAATTTAAATTTGGGTGTTGTTCAATCACCCCCAATGATATACTTCCTGATTTTAATTTTTTTTCCTTTGGCGTTGTCTGTGATATGCATGATTTATATTCTAAGATCCCCTGTCAAAATTCTATTTTGTTAGTTCCGCCCGTTGTTTTCATGTTTAGGACAAACCCATTCTTTTATCTAGGATGGTCAAAATTGTACTGTTTATTGGTGTAAATATTGAATTGCGCTCAACCCGGGGCTATGTGGCACTTTCATTACTGTCCATGAACAGGCTTAATCAAACCAAGCCTGCAATATTACATATTTGTCTTGTTCATTGGCTCTCAAACTTCCCTTTTTATCTATTTATTTGAAAATCAATGGAACAATTAAAAGCAGTAAAATACCATTTGGCCGCGACTTTGTAACCGTCGCATTTCGCGATAAGATGTTGGACTGTTTGCTGTTTGCTGCCACTAAGTCGGTTTTGGCTTCTAATGCTTCGATAGTCTTTTGCAAATTCTGAATTTTCTTCGTCTGATTCTGAATTTTCTTCGACTGTTCTCTTAATTTTATTCCCTTTATAATCATTTTCGTGGTCATTTCTCTGCCATTTCGTTTGATGTTGTCTTCGTAGAAATATCGAAGTGCGTCTCCAAGGTGCGGCATGTTGTTCTCTAGCGTTTCTTTTATTTTCTCATCAATAATAGATTCATACGCTGGTCCAGACACCTGCCGTGCCAGAAATGTCGCTGCACTATCAAAGCGTTTCCAGAAACTGCCAAAATCTGCATCACTAATGGATGAAGTATTAGGTAGGTGCTGTAACTCGTTACGTACTGTTCTTATTTCATCTTATGCATTGATTTCCAGTGGTTGAACACGGAAGAAATTTTTAATCAATTTGAAAGTTACGAGCAAAGTAACGTCCAAGGCTGATATGTCTGGACTTCCATTTTGTGGGAAAATCAACTCGTACTGATCTTAACAGATTATTTTTTTTCCTTTTTATTTGTTTAATTTTAGGCTTCTTAGATTCAGGTAAGCTTGAAGGTCAAGGTCTGGAACGGTCCACCTTTGCAAGCTTAAGGAAAAGTTCTCGCAGAGGTTCCGGGCAAACGTTAACAACCAAGCATACTAGTCCGTAGTATTTGTCAGACATTCTAGGATAACAAAAAGAAACAAACATTAGTCTTGGTATGTACTCACTATCTTTTATTTCTGCTTTATGCGACTGCTACCCAGTAAGCATATATTAAGTGTAACATTTTCTTAATGTGACAGCCTGGTCAGCCTGGCATAAAGTTGGTAATCTGACAGCATGAATTTATTTCGTTGTTATGGATATGAAACTAATATATGTCTAAAATATAATGATATGACTGGCAACTTCACGTGGCTTGGCTGATAGCTTTACACTGTCTTCATAACTTCACGTAGCCGGGCTGCCAGACTGCCAACTTCACGCAGCCAGGCTTTTTTTTACAAGACAGCAAGCAACTCGAAACATCGTCAAAGTATGGAGGTGAGTTGTATAACTACGTTCTGTTTCATTAACTACCGGTAACCTCAATCGGTTATTTTTTCGTAATTTGAGAAAAAGTGTCTTGCGTTTTTTCTTGGGATAAAAACGATCCAAACAGTCAGTCATCTATTTTTTTCGATCATAGTTTTGAATAAGATGACTAGAAATGACACTAGATTCTTAAAAATAATATTGAGGGTACAAATTTATCTCGTTTCCAGAAATTAAATAGTTGTGTTTTTCCCCAAAAATATTAAAACATAAAATATACTAAAACATTTTAAATGATTTTGGAGTGACAGCACAGATTACAAGTAGACTTATATCTACACCACACCCACTAACAGATTGGTTGTTTTAAGTTAAAAACTAAAAAAATTATTTTATGTAATCTTTCTGGAGCGGGGTACCCCAAAGCTGAAGTTAAGAAGTATGAAAGTATTGAGCTTGTACTAGCTTGCACGTAAACTTTAACCTTAGATTAGAGTACAAAAGGACCACAATTGAGCAAAATGGAAGTTAGAGTAATTGTTCTTGGCACATACACTTGAGATAAGATGATGAACAAGTGTTGAAAGTTTCAAAGCTTTAGCATAAGTAGTATGGAACTTATGAGTTTGTACACTGACCTGAAATTCTAAGTCGAAAAAAGGCCATAATTTGATCAAAATGAAAGTAAGAGTAATGGTTCTTGGCATACACGCTCGAGATACAGATATGATGGTTAACAAGTGTGCCAAGTTTAAGTTTAGCTATAGTATTATTTAAGATATATGTAGGTTGCACGCAAACTTTAACCAGAACGGGACAGCGACGCCGACGACAGCGTACAATAGCTCGACATATTTTCCGAGTTGTCGAGCTAATAAAACGAAAAATTTAAACCACAAACTGTTCAGCACTCCTATCAATGTATGTATGGCTCGCGGTGGGAAAATGTGTCTTCGGTCATTGTTTTTCGACATTTTAGTTGTTTATATATTCGGAAAGACGTTAAAATAAACTTACGGTATCTTTTATTTTCTCACAAATGATTGGAGAATCTGTTACATATTTTGACAAGGTTTGAATTATGCATTTTTATCGCATTATAATGAATTATAAGTAATGTCGTCTGCTCAACTTTATGTCGCCATTTTAAGAACTCTCTGGTGACGTGCAATTCGTTAATTTCTCGTTTGCTATACTTATGAAGAATTCACAATTAAACAGTTGACCTCTAATAGTTTTGTTGAGTGTATTTTGTAAGGTATTCCAAAATTATAAAAAAATGTTGATTGATTTTCGCGTTTCTAAAAATATATTTGATTACGCGCGCGGAAAACCAAACAAGCGTTAAACGTATGATAATCAAAACTGCTTTTTGTCACAAAACTACAATTTAAGTGTATGATAACTTAGAAAACTACACACTGTAGTTAATATTCATCACTACTTTTGATGTCTGCTTTAGGAAAGGGCCCATGTTACGTTGTTTTTTTTTAAGAAAAGGATATAGACAATTTTATCTATTAAAGAGGAACGAACATGTCTTATCAAATTTCTCTCGAAATAACATACTTAGTATACACCACCCTAAAATAATATAAAGCAAGAGTTTTAAGCCATAAACTTACCTTTTGGTGTTCCATTACTACAAGAAGTTAGTGACGCCAATCCGATGCGTCGTTCATCTTCACGCATCTGGTGAGGTTGTAGTTTATCGACGAAAAGCGCCGTAGCTACGTTTGAAATCTAGTTACAACAACATGGTTCTCGTCGCGCAGTTTTGTTCTTATATCTGCTATTTCAGCTGGTGCTATAAAAGTTTCTGGTAGCTCTGTTTTCATTGTTAATTGGAACTGTCCTGTAAAAATAATATCTTCAAGATTTAAGTTAATCTTAAATAGTTCATTACAAACAATCTGAGTGTCTAATTAACAATGTTGGTGTGCATTTCTTTTGCTGGAAATAAGAAAGTTGACTTACTTAAACGACGACATAAGATGTTGTCCACTGTTTGAAGTCGTTTTACTTTATCACCTAAAATGTACATAAGTAGATTGGCATAACTGCTATAAGCATCAAAATTAAAAAGACAACCACAACGATAATTGATACTGATTACTGCCAAGTCGAAGGATAAGTCAAAGATAACAATTTAACATTATGTTCTGTTCATCATAAAATGACAAGAGCGGCTATACTAACATGATATGACAATATTGATAATGATGTGTCATTGTTGTTGATGATAATAATGATTATGTTGTTTTTCTTGTTGGTGATGACGATGATGATCTAATTTTACAACGATATTGTAAGTGGTACTGTTTTAGTCTCATAGTGCTACATACCATTCGGTCCTGTCTTCTTAACTGCAGAACTGCGCAAGCATGCCGCTGATTCTTTGCAATTTTCAGCCACTGTGTCAGTCTTTGACTGTAAGTCCATCATAGTGTTTTCCAACGACTGCAGTTTATAAGTCATTTCTTTCTTCATGTCTTTGATATCTTCTTCCATTATTGAAATTATTTCTTCATAAAATGCACGAAGCGCGTTGCCAAGATTAGGCATGTTGTTGCCCCTGGCGTCAACTATCTTCTTTGTTATGATACTTTCATATACATTTACAGACACTTGACGGGCTAGTAGCTTTGCTGCACTTTCAAGTTGCCCCAAATAATTTTCATACTCTTCGTCGGAAACAGCCGATGTATTCGGGAGATGCTGTAATTCATTACGAACAGTCCTCATTTCGTCCAATGAAAATATCTTTAGTGGTTGACAATTAATTTAAAACAGATTTTTAATCAACGTCACGAGAAGCATGACGTCCCAGTCTGACAGATAAGGACTTCCAACAAGTGGGAACACCAGATACGCCCCGAAATTAGTGAATGGTCTGGTTGGGTCTTACTTAGCTAGTTTTAGAAATAGTTCTCGACAAGGTTCCGGGCAGTCAGGCATACCAGCCGGAAGTATTTGTCGGCAATCCTAAAACATTAATTATAATGTTCTTTGGTAATAGTGGATATGCTTGTTCGATCTACAGATCATATTTGAGGTTCGAGGCAAAGCAAGTTTATTGATTTACAGGTGTTCTGTCTACATAATACCGTATAGCGGGTTATTTCTGCGGTCATAAATTTCTGCGTTTTGCCCTCAAAAATGGATGCAAAAATTTCTGCGTTTTTTTATTTCTGCGTTTTCGGTTCCCGTGAAGGATAAATTTCTGCGGTTCATATGGGGTAAGGTGTCGTAAGAATAACACGATTGTAATATAACCATACTTAGGGAGACAATCATCTGGGTGCGATATACAGATAACTACTGTCTCTGTTACTGTTACTTGTGAAATAATATACAAACTGCATATAATTCAATATTTTTAATCATGGGTCAATTCCTGCTACTCAATTTATTTTATCAAAAAATTACAAAGATAGTATTTACCGATGAAAACCAACTCTCAAACAACTATTCAATTAAATTGAATGTTTGAGCAATGTTTGAGCAAATGTCGCGTTTATACTTTGCCTATATGAAAACGATTTTCGGTAATTGATCGTAATTATTTTACAGTGTCTGTATTGTGAAACGGATTATCTCGGACATGGCGACTCCAGTAATTTTCGCTTGAAAATGAGATAATATTTTGCGATTTAAATTTCTGCTGGTGTCTTTTTTCTGCTGGATTTATTTCTGCGATTTCATCCAAAGACCGCAGAAACGCAGAAATTTGGCACCCGCAGAAATAACCCGCTATACGGTAGGTTGTTATCAGCCAAAGAAGCTGTCGGACAAACTGTTTAAACATATATATTTCGACTTATATTAATTACCTTCTGTGAATGCTTCGTGGGGTTTAACTAGTACTCAAGTCGGATGTGAATTAAGGGATTTCGGAAAAATCTTATCACGATGAAGAAAAGATTCAAACTCTTGACCTCCGAATCAAGAACCTAGACCGGTTCTTGTAGAAGACTATTAGGCAACGATTGGGTATTTTTGTTACCTAAAAAAGGTTCCACTAAATATTCGTTAACATTGTCAAAAAGTAGGTAAATATGAGGAACTTGCGTAATTGTAAGGAACATGTACATTTGTAATGCGATTCGCTTTAGGCGAATAAAATACGTTCAAATAACGTAATGACTGGGTTACGTGCCCCTGTGAATAACTGATAACTGAGGTGAACATAAACTACATTTTACACATCAATTTAAAATATTTATGATTAATATGACAAAAGCAATTACCGTGACGATATTATGGATGTATATTAAATCAATGTATTAAATCTGGTATGATGTAAAGAAGCTTTCGGGTCATATTTTATACATAAGACAGATCACAAATATTTAGCTTGCTATCGTTCGGTTCTCAATATTAATCAATCTTACTATTGCTAAGACGGTGTCCACAGTAAGTTTCATAATATAGAACTACTACACAAAATACCAGTGTTCGCTTTGTCGTCACAGTATTTTGTGGTCTCTGTAAGGTGACTTAGTACCCGCCCTTTTACTTTACAATTCTATTAAAGTCTTATATTTTTTATGTTTGCGTGCTTTTGCATGCAACATTGTCGAGTTGATGGACAACTTGTGTTTGTTTGTTCATTTCATGAGAACCTGTTGGGGCAAGTGTGGAGTTGGTGCAGGCTAGAATCTGGTTTAAACAATAAGTGTCAAATTGATTTTGCCACTGACCGTTCCAATGCGATAACTCGTTGTGTTCTCTTTCTCGTTAATTGTTTGTGGTGTCTGTTTTGAAATTAATCAGTGTATTACACTTTTTCTCTCCACTTGTTGGCCATTCCTGACATGTATATTTCACCTTTTTATCATTCTCAAGTTCTTGTTGGGAAAAAAAATTGTATTGAGGTAACACTTTAAGACCAGTGATTCCAAATATTTTTCTTTGCAAGCTCTACAATAAAACCGAGCCTGCAATATTTTCATATTTGTTATATTCGGTGGCTTTCAAAGTTCACCTTTCATCTATCTCAATAAAACAGAAGCTTTTTGGCGAGGAAAGCTAAAACATTCTCAAATTAATGTCCGGATAAGGATTTTTAGCTTTAAAGGTAAATGGACACGTTTCTCACCCATTTTTAACGTCAAAAATTAAATGTTGATCAAATTTTATGAAATTTGGTCGAAATAATGTGATCGCTTTATTGAAATATGCAAACTACTTTCATTTGCCGACGTTGGTTTTTGAAAAAACATCGCCCTCCATGAAGGCAAAACTGGGTGAGCAACGTGTCCATCCACCTTAAGTTATAAACACCCCAATCTGATCTCAGTGACCACAACCACGAGTCAAGGAAATAACAACACCCGCTACTTATACATCCACTTTAATGAGGATAGCCTGTGACATAATAACAAGATATTTGTGTGTTTAACATTTTATTTAAGCGATATTAACGTAAACAGAAGTGAACTATAATAGATGTTCCATAGTTCTCCGCCTGGCTCTGTCCGGTGCGGCCCTTAAATAAGACATAGGCTTGATGTTGTATAACCATTGACGTAAATGACAACTTCAGATAATTAACTTAAATAATTTAGTAACATGTTGCTAGAATTGACCTGACCGACATAAGTCTGATCAATTCATCATAAAATAGTGTGTTTGTCCTGGATTACGTTACAATTTCGTCCCTTTAAAAAAAAAAAATGTAACACCCTTTTTTATACAACATCAAATGGTCTTATGACAGAATGGTATGATAAACGAATTGCCGATCGGTCTGAATGATCCATGAGATTAAACATGAAACAAACATGAACGAGTTATAACCAATGTTCGAATTCTAAATAAAATAAAACACAACTCTTGTAGCAGAGGAATCCCCTTCATAATATGAAGCAATTTTGATGATTCGAACATCGGTTTAAACATTAACAATAGATCCTACATTTAAAGTTATCATTAAACATTTATAAAGACAAAATTTGTGATGCCAATAAGACAATTGTACTGATAAGTACAATATTAACATTTGTTATACAATTACAAATATTAGTGTCAATAATTATTAATTTTATGCAAATACAAATATAACGACACTGCATCACTCATTTACTGAACGATAATGTTACACAATAATTGTTAAACGTCTGAAAGAGAATAACATACATATATGCATCAATGATAATGGCAAGAATATTAAAACATCTGAATTATTCTGAATGCAACAAGATCATGTTAAAAGAGCATAATAGTTACAGAAATTACATGTACCTTTATAGATTGGATGAATAAGAATTAAAACAAGAGCTGTAACTGGAGTTGACATATGCCCCCGAAATGCAGCTTGAAATCAAATAGGTATACATATTAAATAAATAAACATATGTAATGAAAAATATGCTTGTGGAAGACGAAGCATACTGCATGCATATAATGTGAAAGATGAAAGGATCATAATTATGTTTCAAGTCTGTAGTAAATATATAGTTAAATAAAGTTAAATATTAATATGAACAAGAGGTCCATGATGGCCCTTTATCACTCACCTGAGTGCAACGTCTCGATATGGTGAACATTTACATCAAGTTATTTTAAAATCCAATAAGAAACAACAAATCTACAGCTTGGAAAAGAAAATGCTATTTTTCGTAACAGTGACCTTGACCTTTGACCTACAGGCAAGGGTATTGTAAGCAACACATCCCTTTGTCATGGTGAATATTTTTGTAAAGTTATTTTGAAATCACTTCATTCATTAGGAATTAACAGCCAAGACAAGAAAATGTTATTTTTAGTAACAGTGACGTTGACCTTGGACCAACAGGCATGGGTATTGTACGCGAAAGTACACCTTGTCATGGTAAACATTTGAGCCAAGTTATTTTAAAATCCAATGAGAAATAACAAATTTACAGCATGGACAAGATTTTTCTATTTATAGTAACAGTGACCTAGTTTATGAACCCAGGTGACCCATATTCAAACTCAACCAATTAATAACTGGGACATATGTCCTGACCAAGTTTCTTTACAATCTGAGAGTAAAATTGTGACCACTATAGTGTAAACAAGAAAATTCTATTTTTATTAACAGTGATCTAGTTTTTGGACCCAGATGACCCATATTCGAACTTGTCTGACAAATCATTAGGACAAACATCCTGACGAAGTTTCATGACAATCGGAGCAAAAATGTGACCTCTAGAGTGTTAACAAGAAAATTCTATTTTAAGTAACAGTGACCTAGTTTTGGGACCCAGATGACCCATATTCAAACTCGTCCGAGAAATCATTGGGACAAACATCCTGACCAAGTGTCATGACCATCAGAACAAAAATGTGACCGCTAGAGTGTTAACAAGAAAATTCTATTTATAGTAACAGTTACCTAGTTTTTGGACCCAGGTGACCCATATTCAAACTCGGCCTAGAAATAATTGGGACAAATATCCTGACCAAGTTTCATGATAATTGGAGCAAAAATGTGACTGCTAGAGTGTTAACAAAAAAATTCTATTTATAGTAACAGTGACCTAGTTTTTGGGATCAGGTGACCCATATTCATACTCGGCCTAGAAATAAATGGGACAAATATCCTGACCAAGTTTCATGATAATTCGAGCAAAAATGTGACCGCTAGAGTTTTAACAAGAAAATTCTATTTATAGTAACAGTGACCTAGTTTTTGGACCAGGATGAACCTTATTCGAACTCGTCCGAGAATTCATTGGGACAAACATCCAGACCAAGTTTCATGACAATCGGAGCAAAAATGTGACCGCTAGAGTGTTAACAAGAAAATTCTATTTTTAGTAACAGTGACCTAGTTTTAGGACCCTGATGACCCATATTAAAACTCGTCCAAGAAATCATTGGGACAAACATCCTGACCAAATTTAATGACAATCGGACAAAAAAATGTTACCTCTATTGCGTTAACAAAATTTACCTTAGGGTTAGGGTTTAGGGTTAGGGTTAGGGTTAGGTAAAAAGGCCCATAATTCAGCCAAAAAAAATCCGATCAGAAATTCCTTTGGATATGCATAACAAGTCTTGGTGACAAACACTCCTGTGAAGTTTCAATGAAATCCCTCAAGCGATTTCAGTTTACGTTAGGGTTAGGGTTAGGGTTTAGGGTTAGGGTTAGGGTTTAGGGTTAGGGTTAGGTAAAAAGGTCCATAACTCGGCCAAAAATAATCCGATCAGAAATTTCTTCGGATATGCACATCTATGCTTGGTGACAAACACTCCTGTGAAGTTTCAATGAAATCCCTTAAGCGGTTTGGGAGAAGAAGCGAGATTTTGCTTCAAAGGGCCATAACTCAGCTAAAAATAATCGGAGCAGAAATTCCTGACGATATGCACAACTAGGCTTGGTGACAAACATTCCTGTGAAGTTTCAAAGAAATCCCTCAAGCGGTTTCAGAGGAGAAGCGAGGACAAGATTATTTCGGACGGACGGACGGATGGACGTCCGTTCTTACGAACGTCATTTATGTGGCTACTCTATTGTCCTCTCTATTGTTCTTTTAGCCACATAAAAGAAAAAATAACCACGTAACAGAACGGAATGAATAGAATTTACCGTTACCATTGTTCTCATAGCCACATAAATGGCGTTGGTAAGCACGGACGGACGAAAGGACGGACGGACGGAAGGACGGACGGTCCGATTACTATATGCCTCCCTTCGGGGGTATAAAAACAACAACAGATAAATGTTATATTCTATATAGATGGATATAACTTTATTCCACTTTGTCCAATTGGCGTAGCGTTATAAACGCTACCGGTGCTTTCTGCACCCGCAGATTCGGCACTTCCTGCGACCAACTGGTAACTAACTGGCTCTATTGGGGCTGACGGCCCGGAAGTTTTTGATGCCAGCTCTCCCCGGAATTTGCGACAAAATAAGCTTATATTTCGCTTTGTAATCTTACAATAAATAATAGAACCGATAGTAATCACAACAGCTAGCACGACTAGTATTCCAATGACATAATGCCATATTGGCCGTTGAACTGGATAGCTAACATTTATGGATTTCACTTGGCGGATAAGTTCCTTAATCGGCATAGACGGAATATTGTTTAGTTGTTCGGGAAGCGCAACCGGTGTAAAATTTATTCCAAGTTGGGATTTAATGGGTTGCCAGAGTTTAACATTTGTAATATTCAGATGGGAATGTAAAAGTTGCAAGCTCTTATCCTTAACATTATAACTGCTACTACCCTGGAAATATGGCAGTAATGTTAAATAATCAGCGGACGCGGTACAAGACATGTTAAGGGTTACTATACCGACCGGTGGAACAATCTTTATTTCCGAGGGAAGTTCATGTTTCGCGTTATCTGTATGACAAGCTACCGCGAATGTGAATGCAATGTCCGATGACACAATCCATACACCATCGTGAAGAAGGTTCGCCTGTGGTAAAATTGAATTAGTGAAGACATTTAACTGGCAAAAACGCTTGACGTTTATGTCATTTTTCATGAATAGAGCTATTACACACATTTTACTTAGATTGGTAGGGTAGACAGGAGAACGTACTTGACAAAATCCTACAGCTGGGTTTGTACATTGGGCAATTTCTTGTTCGTTCAAAAGTAAATATTTGGTTCGCTGTCTATTGAGAGCTATAGATTCACCTTCTAGAATGTATTGGGCAGTTAAAATCGGACGGTCAATATCATTTTTCTCGCTGTCGTTATCTGACAAATAAGGCATTATTATGTTATGAACCATAAATACCTCCATAAGTCCATTGTAATCAAGTAAGGGTATGGACGTAACTACTAGTATGTGGTCACTCGCCATGATAGTATTGACGCTTAGAAATCAATAGTATTCCCAAATTTCTGTATGAATATTTGCCGGTAATTTTACTGTGGATGGTAACTGTGAACCTATTTCCATTAACAATTCTCGAAGATTTTCTGGATCGATAACAATAGGCGACAAATGACCTAAAGTGAGCATTGACAATTGTTGGCGTAATGTTTGTAAGTGAAATCGGGCTTCGGTTACTACCTGTTTTAATTCTTCAACTATAAGATCCAAGCCTAAATATACCTGAATAAACTGTCGATTTTCTGTGATTTCTACTTGCATTTGGTCATTAACCTCTTGTAGCTTACTCTGTAAGGAATATAATGAAACTAGTAATTGATTTATAGCCTGTCGGTTTTCTTTAACCTGAATGTTTGTCATGTTTAACAATGTTAAACTTTTTTCTAATACATGTTTGAATTTAATTTGATTATCATTTAAAAGTTTTAAATGACCGCTTATTTCTTTTCAATCCCCTTCAGAAAGTGTGCCAAAGAGGAAACTGCTAATGTTTCCAATAATTGGCAAAATACTCCGTTTGTCACGTGCATGATTTTCTAAAGTGCGGTAATTTGAAAACACTTGGAAAATCATTTCCTGTGTGTCTTTAAAGCTCTGAATTTCCTTTGATAAACTTACAAAATTATTTAGAAAGCCTTCGTCTTTAGGACGTGTATAATGTTCAACGAGTGTCTTTGCCACCCTTTCCGCCTCCAAAATATCATTGTAAGCTTTATTTATAAATTGATCATAAGTTTGTAAATCTATAACAAAAGACACTGTCCATTTGCTCCGTGTAGTGGTTATATCATTAACCTTTCGGAACACAACATTTTGATTCATAATAATGTCACCCTCAACAGAGGATATCACCAGGGAGGCCAGAAGCCAGCTCATCACATTAGTCACGGACATCGTGACCTGTAAAGAGATATGATAACTCCATAAACTTCATTACCTATGCAACAGGTAATACAATTAGTGGAACCAATTAACCAAACGCAACTTCTAGAGGTAACATTCCCTTGACCTCAGAATTTATTGCAATGTTCACCAACTGCCATAAAATATGAATAAGTAAACTTATAAACAAGTGACTTAAATCACTAAACTTGTTAACAACGTCAGAATTGACCTAATTGATTGTTTTTGCTGGCCACAGGTAATTAAGCACTCCCGTTGTACATAATTTATTTGGTGTCCATATCTGACCCAGCAGGACTTTTAATATCATAATAAATTGTTTCACCCGAATATTGGTCACTCTCATGTGGTTCTTGATTGCTTTGTACTGGCTCCGGAAAAATTGGCATTGATCGCTTAACACGTTCAGCTAATGGTATAGGACGCTCATTTTCCTCGTCAGAAGTGTTCTGTTCATGTTTTTATAACTGGATAGGAGCATGTTTCACAGAATTAGAATGACCTAGATCAGAATCGCTGTCTGCGGTATCAGAAGGGGGTTCTACGTATGCAGCTCTGCGTAATCGCCGTGCATCATTTTTGGGGACTATCCATGTATCTACATTTGCAAGTCGCAGATGTGCAGCATGAGCTTTTAAGCGGGATCGATCCAGCTGTGACTCGATTATAAAATTAACTGGACCTCGTTGTTCTACAATTCTGTAATACCCACGCCACTTAGGTGCAAGCTTATTTAGTCTATTATGCAATTTATAATAAACGGGATCACCTATTTGCAAGTTTTCGTCTTTGGCATTTTTGTTTGCATATTTTTCGCGGCGTTTTTGCATTCTTTTAACGTGTTTGTGAACCATTAAAAATGTTTTATGTTGCAATTGTAACATTTGCAGGTGCGGTTCATCACTCATGCAATGCCGTCTTGGTTTAAGCAAGTTATCAATTGGCAATGTAGGCTCACGGTGGGTAACAAGAAAGAATGGTGAATACTTTGTAGAATTGCTGACTGAAAATCGCAATGCACCGAGCGCTTGGGGTATTGCCAAATCCCAGGACTGTGGGCTATTGACGGACAATTTTGCAAGTGTTGAATTAAGTAACTTATGCATGACCTCACACTTTCCATTACCTTGAGGCCGATTAAAGCTGGTTTTCACGTGGTCAATGTTTAATTCCTTTAGAACATGTTCCATTGCATGATTAATGTTTTCTCTCCCGTTGTCAGTAATTATCTGAAGAGGGCATGACCATCTGGGAATAATTTCATTAAGCAGAAAATGAATTACGGTTTGAGCACTCTTATCAGGTGCAGGGAAACATTCCGGGTAACCTGTCAAGGTATCAATAAATGTCACGACGTATTGATTAGAACTAGTTGTCAAGGGCAACGGTCCAACGAGATCAAGTGCACATTTCGCCCAAGGGTAAGGACTAAAATCACTTTCCTGCAACTTTGGATGGATAGATTGCAAGTTTCTTTCTTGGCATGTAACACATGTGGATACATATGAATGTAATTGCTTGAATAGGTCGGGCCAATAGAAATTGCGCTTTAATGTTGCAAAAAGCTTTTGAACCCCAAGGTGTCCGTTTTCGTCATGATACTGATAAACAACAGCAACTCGCAAATGCTCAGGCACGACTAATCTTTCGATGGGCTCTTCCTCAGGGTTGGAAATGTAATATAAAATGTTATCATGAATTATATGCCTTTTCTCAACCAAGGAGGGAGCTTTTCCTTCCTTTAATTGCTTTTTGATCTGAGCAACATAAGGGTCTTTATCTTGCTCTTTGGCCATGTTGAAAGGTATTTCGATTTTGTCAAAGTCAACTTCTTTATTGGAATCGTGATGATAACGAGCAAAAGTTTTGGGTTCGATCTGATTAGTGTTTATTGTATTAACCTGGTATGGTTCCGGCATCGAACCTGTTAAATGTGAAGTATCAGATGAATTGGTTAGATCATATTTGTTACTACCACGAAATGACGAGTGTAGCAATGGCTATGTGACTAACATCTTCAACATTTGTCTTACAGTATTGGCGAGAAAGCATGTCAGCAACAATATTTTTACGACCTGGAATGTATTCATGTTTGCAATTGAATTCAGAAACGTAAAGTGCCCAACGCTCGAGCCGCTTGTTCTTTTGTTTGGCGGTCAATAAAAATGTTGTGGGTTTATGATCAGTAAAAATTGTGAACTCTGCACCTCGTAGGTATACTTCTAACTTTTGCAATGCATAATGTATAGCGAAACATTCCTTTTCTATAACCGCCCATTTAATCTGTGAATCGCTTAACTTGTGCGAAATAAAATAAATCGGCCTTTCTACCTCTTGACCATGATTATCGATTTTTTTTTGCGAGGCAAGCCCCAATACATTTATCGGAAGCATCCGTATATAGTACATATGGTTTTGACGTGTCAGGATATGCTAACAGTGGTGCCTGAGCTAACCGCTCTTTGAGGGTATCAAACGCCTCTTGGCACCGGGAGTCCCATGAGAATCTAGCATTCTTTTTTGTAAGAGCAATCAAATGTCGAGCTATTTCTGAGAAGTTTGGAATAAAACGTCTGTAATAACTGCAGCTACCTATTATAGCGCGAACGTCAGAAACGGTCACTGGGGTAGGGATTTCTTGAATTGCGCGGACCTTTTCTAAGTCGGGAAGTATTCCGCTTGGACCAACTTGAACTCCTAAATATGTGGCTGTTTGTTTTAGAAAGTGACATTTTTTTAAGCTTGAGCTTTAAGTGATGCTCACGTAAACGTTCGAATACCATCTTTATGTGTTTGAAGTAATCATCTAAAGTTTCAGAAAATATTAAAATATCGTCGAGATAAGCACAAGTATAATTTTCAAGGCCTTCTAGTACTTCAGCAACTAGCCGAGCAAAGATGCTCGGAGCATTACATAATCCGAACGGCATTGAATTAAAAGTATAAAGACCATCAGCTGTTATGAAACTTGCCTTTTCTGAATCTTCATTTGAAGCGAACTTTACTTGCCAATAGCCTCTCTTAAGATCTAAGCATGAAAAATATTTGGCTTTACCAAGTTTTGCAAGAAGGTCATCAATTCGAGGAAGGGGCCAAGCATTTTTCTTTGTAATTGCATTAAGCTTTCTAAAATCGACACAAAAACGACTCGTTCCATCTTTTTAACAATTACTACCTGGAAGGCCCAATTGGAATTTGATTTTCTAATGATTCCAGCATCTAGCATTTCCTTTACTTGGTTATTGATTATGTCTCTTTGGGCAAAAGGTGTGCGGTATGGTGGTAATTTAATGGGCTCATGTGTACCTGTATCGATTGTCATTCTCACGGTGTCAGTGCAAGTTAAAACGGCATCAGTTTGAGCGAAAAGGTCAGTATTTGCGTTTAATAACTTAAGTAGTTGGTCTCTGTGTTCAGGGGAGACATGTACGTCTGAGAAAATTTGTTTAGAATTATCGTAGTTAGGAATTGTGAGTGACTGATAGACGGTAGCGATCTGATCAGGTTCCAGTGGATTGACCTTTGCAATAACACAACCTCGCCGTAATTTTATAGCTTTCGTGGTACTATTGATTACAAGTACTGGGATTCTTCTAGCTTCACACTTTGAAACTGAATTCGAAACAGTAATGCCAGGCTCTTGAGATAGTCGACCCTCGTTCGCTGCTATTACTTGTACTAATGATGAATTAGGAATGTTTGCTTGGGTTTTTACCTTCGTGTAGCATAACTGTGTAGTCTGTGGTTTAATGGTAACCGCACTGATAACCCTCGCTAGTGATGAAATATGCAAATCTGGTTCAAATGGAGCATATGTCTTGCCTATTCTTAAACATTGTAAGTCATAGTAAAGTCTCACACCATATTTATCAAGCCAGGATTTGCCTAAAATTATATTTCGATTAATATTAGAAACTACATGAAACAACATTGTCATCTCTTGGTCTTTAATCCTAAACTTCAGTGGAACACTACCAATAACAGAAATACTACCCCCATTAACAGATTGTAAATTAACTGTGTTGCTGCTGAGTTGAGGTCTATCTTTAAGCGTGTCAAAAAGACGTTTCTTTATTAAGCACACTTCGGCGCCACTATCAATTAAAGCTCAATAAGGTTGATTGTTTATTTTTAAAAGACATTAGTTTGCGTTAACGTTTTCTAGCGTTGCGATGGTAAAAGTTGTTTTCTTGGTCTTCGGGTAAGTTCCAATAACCGAAGACCTTTTTAGTTTAAACGTTTTTTATTTTTGTAACGATTCATTCTCTTTGTACTCTCCCTCTTAAATTGCTCACAATCTCTTTTAAAATGCCCGACATCACCACAAAACCAACAGGTCATTTGGTCTTGATTTGCCATAGGTCCTGTCTGAACTCTATCGTCGACCGCATTCACATGGCGATAATTGCCTTTATTCTGTCGCGATCGGCATTCATTTGTCCTATGAGCGCCCCCACAGTGATAACATTTCTTTCGCGGCCTAAAAGCATCAACTTCCATAGCCTCAGGGCCGTTATGGGAAGCAGAAGCTGACCGTCCAGTCCGAAGGTTAAAACGCCTTCGCAGATTTTGTTCACTTACCGCGGTGTTTACAGCATCTGAAAGCCGCATTGGATTATCGCACATGAGCTTGACGCGTAATGCATCATCACTAAGACCGTCAATAAAGAAACCAACTAGTTGTTTCTCGATTAATGCTTCATGAGTCCGATCTTCTCGATAGCCTTGATAGGCTTCTGTGCCTAAGGTTAGTATTCTTTCAGCAAAAAGTTGAACATTTTCGTCTGTTTTTTTGACGTATTGATCTTAACAGTGTAAAAGCATGTTGAGAATCTGTTACATCAGAAAATCGCGTGGCTAATTCAGTTTTTAAGTTGTTCCACGTAGCATCGAGATTTTCATCTAAATATCTTTGAATAAAATCGCTAACTGATCCCTTACTTGATTTCTGATCCTACCTGGTGGGGTAGCGGTAAGGATAGCACATTTTTCTATGGATTTTATCCAGTTTTTAAATAATTTCGGATCACCGTCATATGTTTGTACTAACTGAGTGATATTCTGAGTCGTACCCTGTGCTGCTATTTGCAAATTGATACCGTGAAGCTGTTGTGTTACCGCTTCAATATAATGCAAAAATGGTGGAACGTTTTGACCTTGAGCTTCCATTGTCGCAAAGACCAGAAAAGAACAGAAATCAAAAACTTACCATATTAATGAAATGTTTTCATGTAATAGATCACTGCATGTCCTTGAACATTTTGACGACCCGTCCTGGAAACGCCACACGCCTGCTGTCAGATGATTACTTTGTATCTAAAGCGGTTCAAACGTCAAATAGGCCCGTTTTGAACACCATGCAAAGCCTGATGATGTCTAAAGGTATAGGTAGGATAAAACGCAAACAACCCTGATGATAAGTCGAAATCGGTTGCACAAAATAGTCAAAGGTTTTCCAAACAGAATAATTAAGCTGCTTTAAAGTCCAAATATGATGGCATGTACTCGCCACACTCACAATCCCCGCATGGACAGTCAGGGTTCCGTCTAAATATTTTGTTCGCAACTTGAAAATTCGATTGTTGTGAGGTTTCAACAAATTCTTTTTGTGTTGTACTGTTCGTCGTTGGGTTCGCTGTTTGTAAATTTCGTTCATTTGTCTTTTGATTTTTATCTTTTTCTTCTTGCAACAGAACGTCGTTTGATGTTTTCCGTGTTTTGTCTTTTGTATCCATATTTCAAATATTTCTCTTTTTTTTAAAGAAATTCAGTCTGTCGAACAGAACTTTAAGTCTTTCACACACATTTTGTCACACACACTTAGACATCCTGGTCACGGCACCAAAACGAATGTGTGACATAATAACAAGATATTTGTGTGTTTAACATTTTATTTAAGCGATATTGACTTAAACAGAAGTGAACTATAATAGATGTTCCATAGTTCTCCGCCCGGCTCTGTCCGGTGCGGCCCTTAAATAAGACATAGGCTTGATGTTGTATAACCACTAACGTAAATGACAACTTCAGATAATTAACTTAAATAATTTAGTAACATGTTGCTAGAATTGACCTGACCGACATAAGTCTGATCAATTCATCATAAAGGAGTGTGTTTGTCCTGGATTACGTTACAAGCCCAAACCTTTTTAATTTAATGTTAAGAGAAAGACATTTTTTAGGTAACAGTAATACGGTGACAAAAAAGACTTTCTCTTGCAAGGTCTTAACACAGGCCAAATAAACAAGTTTACTGAGAAGCTCTAGAACCATTTAGAGGGTTAATGTACGACCAGGATGAAACGGACGTACGTATGCAAGTACATACCGATATACAAACGTACGGACAAGAGTAATATTATAAAGCGGACATAACGATATAAAATATACATGTTAAAATGTTTAGTTGTCTGTGGTACACTGTATTAAAACATGTTATCGATACCGCGGTTGATACTATATGACAGGAGTGGTACCTTCTAATCAAAAACTAAGACACGTCGTGTATGTGAAGTTATGACTTATGTTGAAACTATGCACATGTTTCGTTTGTTTTCTGTATGATAATTAGTTGAGCCGGACAATACTCATATTATCACTTATCCCGCCCAGAATTAGAGACGATCTTTCACTGTCGTAGCATAATGAAAGCACACGGATACTACTATCATCCTGTTTGTCTAGAGTAACGGTACCGAGCAGTCTGGCACCATCGGCGCTGATCTGATTAAGCTTGTTACCACTGACACCAAGTTTTAACATCATGGTAACCCAAACATTATCTCTATCATCCACACATACACCACAAGCACCACCACCAGGAAGAGAGAGGGAGTTGAGGCGTTTACCACAGTTGTCTATTGTAATCAGGCAATGTTTCCCATCAATAACATATATCCTGTCTCCATCACCACTTACTGCTATCTTCATGTTATACACTGGTATCAAATCATCTATTCTCAAATAACGTGATCTGCTGTTAAGTTTATATAAAGTCGACCTGTTGTTACCATCTAGCTTGTAAGCGTATACAGTATTTCTAGACATAACGTAGAGCTTGTCGTTATGACAGGTAATACTGCCATACGAATGATCGGTTTTAACGGTGTTCCTCACTGTCATACTGGAGACGTCCACATACACCAGCTGTTTGTCCACAGTGACCACAGCAACTTTGTTCCCTATGTAACATGCACCACGTGGATGACCATGTAGATCACATACACTGATCACATAGGCACTGTCCAGCTTCTTCAGTCTCTGGTTATCTTCATCTACCAGGAGGATCTCACCACCAGGTAACATACAGCAGCAAGGGATAAAACAGAACATCTTATCACTATCTATCCTCACACTGTATTGTCTCACTGACTGAACTGATCGAACATGATCTCTACGCACATCAACGCTCGTTCCAGGTTGTAAACTGAAAAAAACAAGAGGGCCAATAGCCCTATCGCTCACCAGATTCTTGGATTCATGAAATGAAAGGTAGAAAATTATTCAAGAAAATAACAAATACACAGCTGACTTTGCAACAAATTAAATAACGGGCCTTATAGCATCACACAAAGATGTGTTTTCACATTTCATGAGATAACAATTCTACTTCATTTGCTGGTGTATTATAGCATTTCATACTGTTACACTTGTGTTTAATCCCAAGAAGCCTCTAGTCTTCAATCCATTACATAAATGCAAATAATCAGGGTAATTATGGGGACACATTAATGGTGCTTTATTAAACTATAACAAGAAAATTCTATTTTTAGTAACAGTATCTTGACCTTGGGCAAACAGGCATGGGTATTGTACTCGACACACTGCCTTGAACATTTGTGCTAAGTTATTTTGAAATCCAATGAGAAATAACAATTTTACAGCCAAGGCAAAATTTTTCTATTTTTAGTAACAGTGACCTAGTTTTTGCCCCAAGATGACCCATATTCGAACTCGTCAAGTAATTACTAGGACATACATCATGACCATGTTTCATGACAATCGGAGCAAAAATGTGACCACTAGAATGTTAACAAGAAAATTCTATATTTAGCAACATAGACCTTGACCTTGGACCAACCGGCATGGGTATTGTACTCAACACACTGCCTTGTCATGTTTAACATTTGTGCCAAGTTATTTTGAAATCCAATGAGAAATAACAAATTTCCAGCCAAAGACAAGATGATACTATTTTTTGTAACAGTGACCTAGTAATTGGACCCAGATGACCAATATTCAAACTCGTCCGAGTAATTACTTGGAGAGACATCCTGACCAAGTTTCATGACAATTGGAGCAAAAATGTGGCCGCTAGAGTGTTAACAAGAAAATTCTATTTTCAGTAACAGTGACCTTGACCTTTGACCAACTGACATGGGTATTGTACTCGACACACCTCTTTGTCATGGTGAACATTTGTGCCAAGTTATTTTGAAAACCAATGAGAAATAACAAATTTACAGCTAAGACATGATAATTCTATTTTTAGTAACAGTGACCTAGTTTTTGAACCGAGATTACCCATATTCAAACTTGCCCGAGAAATTGCTGGGACAGACATCCTGACAAAGTTTCATGACAATCGGAGCAAAAATGTGACCTCTAGAGTGTTAACAAGAAAATTCTATTTTTAGTAACAGTGACCTAGTTTTTGGACCCAAATGACCCATATTAAAACTCGTCCAAGAAATAATTGGGACAAACATCCTGACCATGTTTCATGACAATTGGAGCAAAAATGTGACTGCAAGAGTGTTAACAAGAAAATTCTATTTTTAGTAACAGTGACCTAGTTTTTGGACCCAGATGACCCATATTTGAACTCATACAAGAAATCATATGGACAAACATCCTGACCAAGTTTCATGACAATCGGAGCAAAAATGTGACCGCAAGAGTGTTAACAAGAAAATTCTATTTTTAGTAACAGTGACCTAGTTTTTGGACCCAGATGACCCATATTCGAACTTGTCCGAGAAATTGCTGGCAGAGACATCCTGACCATGTTTCATGATAGTCGGAGCAAAAATGTGACGACTAGAATGTTAACAAGAAAATACTATTTTTAGTAACAGTGACCTTGACCTTGGACCAAGCGATATGGGTATTTTACTTGAAACACCGCCTTGTCATGGTGAATATTTGTGCCAAGTTATTTTGAAAACAAATGAGAAATAACAATTAAACAGCCATGACAAGATAATTCTATTTTTAGTAACATAGACCTAGTTTTTGGACCGAGATGACCCAAATTCAAACTCTTCCGAGAAAATCCTGGGACAGACATCCTGACCAAGTTTCATGACAATTGGAGCAAAAATGTGACCGCTAGAGT
The DNA here is from genome assembly GCA_038501625.1 of Corbicula japonica. NCBI lineage: Eukaryota > Metazoa > Mollusca > Bivalvia > Venerida > Cyrenidae > Corbicula > Corbicula japonica. The sequence goes on from JAZAYU010000187.1 coordinate 926,829, forward strand.
GTTAACAAGATAATTCTTAGTACAGTGACCTAGTTTTTGGACCCAGATGACCCATATTCAAACTTATCCAAGAAATCATTGGGACAAACATCCTGACCAAGTTTCATGACAATCGTAGCAAAAATGTGTCCGCAAGAGTGTTAACAAGAAAATTCTATTTTTAGTAACAGTAATGTAGTTTTTGGACCAAGATGACCCATATTTGAACTGGTCCAAGAAATCATTGGGACAAACATCCTGACCAATTTTCATGACAATCGGAGCAAAAATGTGACCGCAAGAGTGTCAACAAGAAAATTCTATTTTTAGTAACAGTGACCTAGTTTTTGGACCCTGATGACCCAATATTCGAACTTGTCCGAGAAATCATTGGGACAAACATCCTGACCAAGTTTCAAAACAATCGAGGCAAAAATGTGACCGCTAGAGTGTTAACGAACTAATGCGGGATATACTGAAGGACGGACGGACTGATGGACGGACAACCTGGCGACAATATGCTCCCCCGAATTTCTTCCGGGAGCATAAAAATGTGTATATATGGAGGTAAGGCTTAAAGACTGGTTTGGTCAAGATCAGGGCCAAAGACAATAAAACTAAGACTAGAGACCATACTCAATTCTCAAGCATCTGACTGCCAAAAACTGATACTAGTCTTAGAAAAAAATCAAATGCATGAGTTCTGAGACCTCCTATTAATTTGCCAGTTTGTTTACATACACTGTATACAGCTGAGACCTCTCTTTAACCCTTTCCTCCATATATACCCATTTTTACGCATCTGCGACAAGTGTAGATCCAGATCAGCCGGCACATTCGTGCCATCTGATCAGGATCTGCAGTGGTCCCATTTGGTCAGAAATAACCTAATGAATCAAAAAGCAAACAGTGTAGATCCTGATAAGATGGCATGTATGTGCCGGCTGATCTAGATCTACACTGTTCGTCCACATGATAAAGTTGTGTCTATGAAGGAAAGGGTTAATATAGTCTGAACATTTTAAGAATGTGCTTTAAATTTGTTGTAGTTGCAAACAGTGAATAAAATATTAAGAAAAGTCTGATATTCAAAGTGCTATAAAGTAGGAATGTTTATTTGGTCAGTTTCCATAGAAAATGACAAAATTTACCTTATAAAAACTCCCAGAGCAAAGTTCATAATATTGCATAACACAGATCTAAGCAGGAAAGTTCAGTAGGTCATTCACTGACCAGCAACCAGAGCATTGAACTCTTTCTCTGTTTTCTTTTGAGGTAGTAGTTTGCTTGAAATTAATAGACTAAACCTTTTCTACAAAAATGCTTAACCCTTTCCTCCATATATATACCTTTTTGCGAGGACAATCAGTGTAGATCCAGATCAGTCAGCATATCCCTACCATCTGAACAAAATCTACACTGTTAGCTTTTTTATTTGTTCAGTTAATTCTGACTAAAATGCAACCAGTGCAAATCCTGAACAGACTACATAAATGAGCCAGCTGATCTGGATCTACACTGTTGGCATTGCATAAAAATATGTATATATGGAGGAAAGAGTTAAAGACTGGTTTGGTCAAGATCAGGGCTAAAGACAATAAAACTGAGACTAGAGACCATACTCAATTCTCAAGCATATGACTGCTGAAAACTGATACTAGTCTTAGAAAAAAATCACATGCTGGAGTTCTGAGACCTCCAATTAACTTGCCATTTTTTATACATACACGTACACCATAACCCTTTCCTCCTTATATACGCATTTTTACGCAGGTGGAACAAGTAGATCCAGATCAGCTGGCACATTCCTGCCATCTGATCAGGATCTGCACTGGTCCCATTTTAGTTAGAAATAACCTAATAAATAAAAAAGCGAACAGTGCAGATCCTGATCAGATGGTTCGGATGTGCCGGCTGATCTGGATCTACACTGTTCGCCCACGCAAAAAGTTGTGTATATGGATGAAAGGGTTAATATAGTCTGAACATTTTGTGAATGTGCTACAAATTTGTTGTTGTTGTTGTTGTTGTTGTTGTTTTACTTACAAATTTGAATAAAATATTCAGAAAAGCCTGATGTTCAGTGCTATAAATTACAAATGATTATTTGGTCAATATCCATAGAATATGTCAAAATTTACCCTATAAAAACTTCCAGAGCAAAGTTCTTAATATTGCATAACACAGATCTAAGCAGGAAAGTTCAGTAGTTCATTCATTGACCAGCAACCACAGAATTGAACTCCATAATGCATTCTTATACATCTAATATAGCTGAAGACAGGTAGAACTATTGAAATTTTGTCACTTGAAAATTTCACTCTGCTACTAAAATTTTTGTTTCAAATTTTATCACTGAACAACCAGTGAATGAATTGTTCAGGAAAGATTGAATTTTTAGATGGTATAAAGTTTGTGCCAAAATCTGGTTAATAACTATAGAAAATCAAAGGTTAAAAACAGAATTTAAAAGAAAAAAAAATTGAAAACCCCAGGGCGGGGCCCCTGGGCAATTCAAGAACATGATTTTAATAATTTGAGTAGAGATCATTAATATCAATATTCATACCAAATTTGATGACAATCGGATAAAAAATGTTACCTCTATTGCATTAACGATCAGGCCACACATTAAAACATGTTAATATTCAACCTGTTGAAAAAGTTATATTTGATAACAGTGCTTCTAGAGCCTTTAAAATAAGAGCAAGACTTGTATCGGAGCAAAAATGGATACAAAAACTCCAAACACCCTATCCACTTGGACTAAATGATAATATTTATCAAGAAGGCAACATTTAAAAAAATCCTGATTTTGACATTTTTGATTTGCTTGAATTACGAAAACGAAAATCGAGGTCACACGGAATAAGGACTAATGGTAACATCAAAAGAAAATCACGTGCACATTGTTCTATTCATGACCTTCAAAATATTTTAAAACATTCTGGTAGACATGCTATGCTGTCGCGTCTAGCTTCTCTTTCTATTTCAAGTTTACAAAAAGTTGATAAGGAAGCTGATGATATTGTTATTAGAACTCATCCACTTTATGAAGTTGCAAGCCTAACTCAGTGTTACACTCGGCATGTTCTAAGACCACACATTGACTTGGAATCTGATCACCAAAGACATTTCCTTAAAATTTCATTTTTTAAATAAAGGCATAGATTTTATTGACCTTCCAAGTATATTTAAAGATAAAACTGTTGAATCGGCAATACCTAATTATTTCAAGAATACTGAAACACCCATCGTTTGTTATAAATATAACAAGCCTATTAGAAACACTATTTTTAATTATAACAAAATTACCTCAGATTTACAGATTGTTGAAAACACACCATTATCTTGAGACTGTTCTAATTCAAAATTTTGCTATCAACCTGCCGGTCATATCGTTACAGGGGATCTAAATGTTATCAAAGACTTTAGAATCCGCAATTTAATTTCAAAAGGTCCAAAGTATAGAATTCCATCAAACATCGACTTTAATACCTGTCGTACGGAAATTGCAGAGTCTTTAAACTCTTTTTGCAATAAATGGTGTAAGCGAGAACATGCTGAGCCTAATGCTCTTTCAAACTGGAAAAAACAAATATTCAAAATAATTGACACTCGTATATCCTTCTATAAAAGAAACATTGCTTTACTACCACCTCGACCTCGTTTTAACTTTCGTCATTTGAAAAAGGGTATTCAAGATTTTCACAACAAATTTGTTTTAACACCTGCTGATAAGGCTTCAAATAATGTAATTATAGTGTGACGTATACACTACATAAATGTTCAAACTGAAGAGCTTAATAGCACTAATGCTTATACACTGACTTCTTCATCTGAGAGTGATATTGTTACTGCACACACTCTACAAATTACAAAATTTAGAATCAGTGTTGAGCCGAAACAAGACAAAGTACCTACTATGTATTGGTTGCCTAAAATGCACAAAACACCGTACAAAGCAAGATTTATCGCTAACTCTAGTTCTTGTACAACTACAAAGTTATCCGTGCTCTTAACATTTTGTCTTACAGCTATAAAAGAACATGTAATTAGGTATTGCGATAAAGTTGTTGAAACTACTGGCAAAAATTTATTTTGGTCTATAAAAAATTCATATGACGTTTTGAAGAAACTTAAATCAAATAATTTTCAGGCGTTTTGTTTGTCTACATATGATTTTTCTACCTTGTATACTTCTCTCCCTCATAATTTAATAAGAGACAAGCTAACCAGTCTCATTGAAAAAACTTTTGCTAGAGAAAATAAAATATTTATCGCCTGTAATGAACACAGGGCATTCTTTACAGATGGTTCTTATGATAATTATACTTCATGGACCTGTCAAGACCTTATCCAGGCGCTCACATTTTTATTGGATAATATTTATTTGAGATTTGGTACCTCTATTTATAAACAAGTAATAGGCATTCCAATGGGTACTAATTGTGCACCCCTTGTTGCTGATCTGTTTTTATACTGTTATGAAAGAGATTTTATGTTATCTCTTTCTACAGAACATCAAGATGATATTATAACACAGCTTTTAACAACACCTCGAGGTACCTTGATGATTTATTAAATATAGATAATAACCATTTTCCATCACTAGTTAATAAGATTTATCCTAAAGAACTACAGCTTAATAAAGCGAACACTACAGAAAAGCAAGCAAACTTCCTTGATTTAAATCTGTCCATTGAAAATGGTTACGTCACTACTAAAATTTATGATAAAAGAGATGATTTTAATTTTAATATAGTAAATTTTCCGTTTTTAGACGGCGATGTTCCTCGTGCTACATCTTACGGGGTTTATATCTCACAACTTGTTCGCTTTTCAAGAGCTTGCAACGATGTTAATGATTTCAATGAACGTAATCTTTGCATTACAGAAAAACTTTTAAAACAAGGTTATCGGTATCACAAATTAAGGAAAACCTTTTGCAAGTTTTATCGCCGATATCCAGATTTAATTCATAAATACAGGTGCAGTTTAAAATCACTTTTGCAACAAGGAATTTCACAGCCAGTTTTTTATGGAGATTTAATTTATAAACTTAAGAAGATAAAAGGCGATGTTAATTTCTCCCGGTTATTCGTAAAAACCATCTGTAAATTTAAAAAGAAAGGTTACCAACATGATATTTTACAGCGCTCTGCAGGCCTGGTGATTAACCCATCTACAGTTGATCATTTTGCTTACCTCTTTGGTTGCACGACGGTGGCAGGGGTTTAAGAGTTTATGAAGGTTTATGGGGAAATCTTTTCTTAAAAGAACCTAGAAGCTCGATTTGTTTCTTTTATCCCTGTCATCGTGTTCTTGCTGATTTTACTCCAGATGCTCTGGTCTCGGTAAGATCATTGAGTACCCGCCCTTTGGCTTTGCAATGCTATTGAATTCTTATGTTTATATGTTTGTATGCTTTTGCATGCAACATTGTTGAGCTGATGGATGGGTTGGAGTTATTTCACCAAGACAATTTGTACTTGTTTTGTAATACGAGAACCTGTTGGGGCAAGTGTGAGGTTGGTGCACCCTAGAACTTGGTTTAAACCCCCAGTGGCATTTTGTTTTGCCACTAACCGTTCCAAGGCGGTAACCCCTCTGGTTCTCACTTTTGTTATTTGTTTGTGGCGTCCATTTGGAAACTAATTATTATAATACCATGCTCTCTTTTCCTCTCTACTTTTTGGCTGTGTGGGGAGGCTGTGTATGCTGGATGTGGCCATTCCTGATATGCATATTTCATTTTATTAACAGAATTTTTGCTTTAATCTGACCTAGTGACCTCGTTTTTGACCCAAGATGACCCAGTTTCAATAGGGTTCGTCACACCACCAAGAGAAACATTCTGACCAAGTTCGATGAAAATCGGTTGAAAACTGTGGCCTCTATCGCGTTAACAAAGAAAATTTTGACGGACGACGGACGACGGACATTTGGTCCCCCTCTGATCACAATAGCTCACTCAGAGCCTTCGGCTCTGGTGAGCTAAAAACATTTAAATTAGTTGTTTATTATTTCTTAAATTAAATTAATATTCTATGAATTCAGTTTCTATAAATAAACACAACATATGTGTCTTCATATAACATTAAACTTTTACATGTAACGTTGACCTTAAATATCGTTGCAAAATTAAACCAGTGTTATCATGAAATGTTAAAATCAAAATATTTAAGCCATATATTTACCTATGAATTCACCTCAAAATTTTTTTATTACCTATCGATTTTTTTATACATTGACAATGACCGGTAAACGAGTTATGTATATGCGATATTTCTTACAGTCACTTTCAAAGCAAAAGTTAAGACAGCTATTTGTAGCCTTCGGTGTAACTGTTTTTACGGAATTTAGCAAAATAATTAAATAATTGCTTTTTATTGATATTGTCGAAAAAGTGTCACATCTTTAAACGTTATGAATATAATAAATGCATAATTACCTGCTTCATAATTAGATTAAAATGTAATGTGAGTAAAGGTCAAGGGCTAATTGCGCAACTATTATATTTACATGTACTTGTTTCTAAACATTATAAAACGGTTTCGCACTCAGACATCGAGTGGGTGGCATGGATAATGGAAGCCGGATTAATATTATTCGGACAGCATCATGTTGTTCAGACTTCATCAAAACAAAGTTATTTAAATTAAACTGAAACAATTCATTATTCAGACTTAATTTAATATTTTAATCGTTGTTTAATACAAAGCGTAAACTTCCCAATACTTGCACCATTAGCCTAGTGGTCTAAGACTCGGTCATTTAAAATACTTTGAAATGCAATGGTAGCAACGCTGTTAAAGGTTGTAGGATCGAAACTTGTTTGTTTTTACATTTTTATACATTTTTACACAATAATTATTTTCGCTATAAAGTAAAATGAAGCAAAATACATAAACTACTTTAAAATGACTGCAAAAAAACCCTTAAAAATATACATCTAAAATATTTCCTTAAAAGCCGTCTGTCAGTGTGAATCGAACCCTTGTCGAAAAAAGTTAGGCCCCTATGCCAGCCGGACACGCAAACCACTGTGCTATCGAGGCGATGTGATATTGACAGGCTAAATAGTATGTATAAAGCGTACATTTGCCTTAACCCGTTTTTACGTTATTTAAATAATTGTAAACATCGCAAAGTTAGCTTGATCGACCTATAATCACAGTGTCTAAGCGTACAGTTAACCGAAACGGAAGTTGCTGATCTGTACGCCGATGATCACATAGTTGCTTACAGAAAAATCTGCGACATCGAATTATTTATTGGTAAATAAACCAAATTTAATGTGCATTTAGAAAAAAATATTTCTGTGGTAAGTACAACGTTAATTGTTAGTCCTGCTGTGATCATATAGACTTAAAGCAAGGGTTAGTATTGTTATAATCCATCATCGTTCCCAACTCGATCAGTAAAATAGGAGCAAAACATTGAACAAAACGGGACGTTTTGGGTTCAAATTTCTTTGTGTAAATAGAATTTGGACCATATTTGCATTGGTGTGGGAGAAAATTCATTTATTCAACTTGTGTACTTCGTTGACCTGAGTTTGAACGACTTAGCAAAGAGAAAATGATACTTTCTTCATGTCACTGTAAATGATAAGACTGTACGCATAGTTGCAACTGTACGCGATCGTTAGTTGTTAACAGATGCCTAACATCTGTACGCACAGTTGTCAAACAGATCATTAACAATTAATGGTTCCAGTTAATGCTTTCTGATTATATCGACAGCTTATCATTATAGCTTCAGTTAACCTTAATAATTCTTGCACGGGAACCTGAAAAATGCATATTTTTTTCAACAAATTTGCTCATTCTTTTAACAATACAATTGTATAAACAAATAACTGATCTTGGCTCCTGTTTCAAAGTCAGATTTGTTTTTAAATCTCTTGTTAGCTCTTCATGAAAGGAGGCGTGAAAAACGACTATAGCCCAACCGAGCTACATCAATGGTAAGACCGTGTAAGATATGTAGAGGCCCGCTGTAATTTTTTCATTTCTTCTCTGAAGTGCGAACAGTAGAAGTCATAATATAGCTGGACAAATACGCCTTAGTACTTTAACCAAAGTTTCTAAAGATTTCATAGAATGCTCCAAGCAGATTAACATAATCCCTGAAATCTACCAATGAAAGTCGGCCAAAATGACATCCAACTCGACATTTTAAAGATCTTAAACATGAAATTCTTAGCAGTTGCAGACGTAATTGTAGACTAACTTAACTCAGTCACGAAGTGGTGGATTTCAAAATCTGAAACCACTTAATGGAATTTTCCTGTCAAAGACCAGATTGTTAAAGTCTTTATGATATTGGATAGTATTTGTGCATAATGTATATTTTTGCCAACACTGGCAGGGATTTCAGCAGGTTGATACTAGGTTTTATTTAATCATTCACAATCAGGGGATTTAGGATTTCTAGCAATTATCGGTGCCTTATTGGCAAAGTGTACCAATTCGTTCATATGGTTCAACAGTAGATCAGAGTAAAAAACCTATCAATTTATAGCGCAAAACTTGCTTGTCAGTTATAAAATGTGATCATATAAGGTTTTATTTTTGATAAATAATACATTAGATTTGGTTGATTCCTCTCATTGATTCATTTAACAAGTTCTTGCTTCATTGATGCTTTTCAGTTGATCAGTATATGATGCACTTATGATCGCAACTGTTCGTACAGTCTGACATAGAGGTACTGCAACTTTGCGTACAGTCTTGTCACTTTCGGTTGCTGCACAGAAAGACCATTTTCTCGGTGCTAATTCGTTCAAGCACCGTTTAACGCATTTTGTGAGCGTTGGAAATGATTTTTCTTTCACGGGAAGTCAAATATATACCTTTCCAATATAAACATTATACAATATGAGGTCACAAATGCAGATTTTCTCCACTCTTTTTCCCCATTTTGTACTGATCAAGTGTGAAAGGATTACAGATTGCAACTTAACTAGCCGTTAGTTCAAGACTTCAAGATTACAGTAAGACTATTAATCAACGATGTACTTATTATAAAAATTATTTCTGCAAAAAGCACGTTTAATTTAAATATATTTTACAAATAAAAAGCCGATGTCGCGTGTTTTTCTGTAAGCAACTATGTGATCATCGGCGTACAGATCAGCAACTTCCGTTTCGGTTAACTGTACGCTTAGACACTGTGATAATAATACACCGAACAAGGCGAAAACATTAGAATGTTATCAAAAAGCTTCGTGGTAAAAATAAAGCTTTCGTGCATATAGAAAAGACATTTATCGACTGAAATAATGTAATTGCAAAACGATTCACGTTTAACTTTGAAGAACGTGAAGATCAAAGCCTCGTCAATTTATTAATTTAAAATGTATAAAAATCTTAAGAGTTTTAAGAGTTGTACAGGATGATTACTCCTTAACTGATGATCATTGTAAAGTTATATAAGCGAAACTTAACAATAAATACAATATATACTCACTTTGATAAACTGCGGCCTCGTGATATGACTGAAATGAAAAAAAGTAATTGTAATCACTGCATACATTCTAAATGCGGATATAAGAACTTGTAAATCTGATTAAGGACTCTATTTAATGATTCAATATGCCTGCACTGCCAATTTCCTTTTGATAAAATATTTTGCAGCTTCTTAGTTTAGAGTTTCATTGTCACCATTTTGATGCGCCGTGAAGAAAGAGTTCATTAAATCAATGACTTTTTCAATTTTGACATTTTACATTTAGTGTTTACCCTAGTTTTTCAACCAATCACAATGCTTTATTTTTAAAAATATCTCCTTTCTATTTCATGTAGAAACAGTCTATAGAAACTATTGTTATAGAACAAACTTTGGGATAAACTAGCGTAAACACTAAGTCAGTTAGAGTCCAAATAGAGAAATCTACATGAAATAGACACGCCAGTCGGTCGCTACCGCTCCCTCCTTTGCCGTGTCTATTTCATGTAGATTTCTCTATTTGGACTCTAACTAATACATAGAACGCTACCGATGCTTTTAGCGTGGCAAATGTGTACAAAACCGCCGATTTAAGTTTCACAGATTGTGACGTTTGGGTTACATGTAGTTTAACGATCATTTATTAACAGGATATGAACATGTTCATTTTACGACTTGTCATTCAACTTTCTAAATAAACTCTTTGAATATTGCATTCTTACAGACGAATTAGTTTTTCTTGTGTACCCATGTTAAATCCGCAATTTTGTATGATGTTTCAACTGATTTTAGCACAAAATACCGCTGATGAGAAATTTTTATAACGGCATTAATAAGTTAGTGCGTTTAATTCTTTATGTAGCGTAGTAGTTAATTAATCCCAGGTGTATACAATTATTAAACGAACACTGATTAAAGTTTCTAAATAGATTTACTTTCAACTTCTAAAGTTACTAGATCAAATAAACTATATTTAAGTTTCTGAACAGTTTTCTATAAGCGAATAACATGAACAACATTACAATAATTTCAGTTTGCATATATCCCGACTGACATAAGTTCCCCTTATAATAATTTAGTAATTTAGAATTCCCCTTGCCAAAAGAGTTCGAATGTGAATTTTTTTCTGCTGTCCTTAGCCCGGCTTTTATTTAGAATTTCCCGAGACGGTCTCATAGTACCCGAATGAATCATTTTGACATAATGACAGTTTTTAAGGTATATTTGCGATGTTCACTCGAGATAAATGCGCGCAGTGATGTTTTATAATAATAACAAAACGACATAAAAGCTATTAGCAAGTCACGAATACATGAAAATGACCTACAAACAAAAGTCATTTGACAGTCTGATAAATGAATGACACATGTACATTTTATGATCTTATATGATGAAACATTTTAAAACTTTTTAAAAGAACCCTAATAAAATAAAATGCTAAACCTTTTTAAGAATATTAAGACATAAACTTACACACACCTGTTTCTCGATTGTAGATGCGTTAATGAATTCGTAACACTAGTAAAACACTGGTTGAAAGATCAGTGCGATATAGACCTATCACCGTTAAACAAACACTTTATTTTCTCGATAGACGGAAAAACTCTAACAGGTAATTACGTTTCTGTTTTAATAAAATACTATATATATAAATCGAAATTTAAGGAAAATAACAGAAACTCATTAACACTCCCACCTTTTAAGGCTTATATTAAACAAAAACTAACGACAATGAAATACATTTCTTTCATTAACGATAAAAATGATCTATTTCAGAAATATTTTGAAAACATTATGGTTAAAACGCAATAAAATTTTATTTGTAAGGTTCATTTAAGTCCTGACAAAAATTTCTGAGACCACTATAACTTATAAAAGTATCTTTATTAAACAAATATAAAAGGATTGATAGGATGTGCGAAACTTACGAAAATTTAAAAATTGTTTTTGTCTGAGACTCTCGATCAAAACTTGCTCTTTTTCATCTTCTTTTATATTTTTTTCTTTTTTTTCTCCACCTTTTTTGGCTTTTTGTTCTCTCTTTTCCTTTTTTTTTTAAATTATTTTTTAATCTGTTCTTTTGTTTTGTTCTCTTGCTGTTCCCCAATTGTTCAACCATTTTATTTTTCTCGTCTGTTATTGTATTTTGCTTTTCACGAGTTTATGTATACGTCAATATAAACATTATGTTCCCCAATTATTCACCCATTCAATTCTACTCGTCTGTTATTGTATTTTGCTCTTTTACGAGTTTACGTATACATCAATATAAACATTATGTAAAAGTTTTAAAACATAGTGATCATGTAATGTGCATATAATACTAAAATGAATAAATGGGGTTACCCGCAAGGGGCCTGAAAAAAAAAAGAAAAAAAAAGACATAAACTTTTAAATTTTAGAATACCTAAGTAACCTATAATATGATGCGGCAAATTATAAATATAATTTCCCCATTACATTACATTTAATTAGCCACAAGACGTAGAAAGGGTATCAGTATATTGGATATAACAAAAAAAATTGTTGCTCTTAAGATTAAAAAAAAACACTAACTATTGAGAAGCTAGGCCGCACTCATGAGCGGCTCCCCTCAGATTGCCGAGGCAGATGTATGTATAAAGAACCACATGATAAATTAAACATCAGAATTTAAATCTTTCTCAATTTGTGGTGATTTTTGATTTAAGGTTATGTGTTTGTATCATCTTTCTTTCAATAAACAAAAATATACCCGCTTTAATAGTTGAACTTGCTTTAGCAGCTACCTGCATACAGCAACCACCTGTCTTAAACAGCAAGTTAAAATATGTCCTCAACTGATTTTTACCTGCCAACTGTTTTAAGCAGCCATTCTCTTGGCTGGCTGTTTTATACACGTTTTTTTCTCTGATCAAAATGAACGAACTGTTCAGTTACGATATTACAAAGTTCGCTCGAAATGTCAGAAACCTTGAACAAAATATTGAAACGAAATTCGTACGAATTTGAGGGTATTCGGATACGAGAATGGTATCCGGATACGATCTTACTATTCGGATATTCGGTTATCCGGATAACCGTTCCCATCCCTAGTCAGAATAGAAATCATAGCGCTGAACGTTTTTTTTTCACGAATCTCCAAAAGAAAATGATTTCATCTCTTGTCTTATGTTTAGATGCATGATAAATGATACAACGTCGTTTAAGGGATTTTGAGCATAAGTAAGATTACGTTTAATGTCTCTACCCTTTTTCCCGCCCCCCATGTTTGTGCATGTGGTTGAAAAAATGTATACCTGGATCCGCGGTATTTTGTTTAATGTAGAACGTCTTACGTTTTTTATTCACGATTCATCTGAAATCCTTATCTACATAATTGTAAATGATCCTTTCATAAGAAGTATAAACAATTATTGAAACTAGTGATGTAAAAAACGTTGTACTTACTTGATGTTATACTGTTTTCTGAGCGCTCTTGTTTGATATGGATCTTGCTTTTAGTCAACTGAAGTTGATAACACAATAACGGATGCTCCCTAGCAACCTTTTTGATACAGTTTCGAAGCATGCTAGTCTCACAAGTAACAACGACCTTTAGTTTGCCAGCAGTTACTGCCTCGTGCAATAGGTCGAAGCAAGCAAGCCATTTGTTTACTTCCATCCAGTCAAACCGGTACTTCCCACCAAAGTCATCTATAACCAACAGTGACGTTGTCTGGAAATCTATGCTTCTGATGTCGTCAGGGGAGTGAATGAATAGAACCTCGCCAGGCACGTACGAGTTCGCCAAAGCTACTGATATGGACGTTTTACCAGATTTAGCCGGTCCGTATATAGCAACCATCCGGTGTTTCCTTAGCAGTTCTGTTGCCTCTTCTAGCTTTGCATGATCAATGTTTGCGATATGCTTGAAATAATTTTCTAGTATAGTGCTTGTCATATCTGTAAAGATTGGCCTTTGTTACGTGAATAATATAAAGAATGTTTATCTAAACGAAAACTGATCAAAAATGAGGTCTTTTTCTTAAAAGTTTGTACGTACATGTCATTGTAATGTTAATTTAATATTTCATGATGGTAACAGTTAAGGCCTGATATTGGAAAATAACATTTATCAAACATTTTGCCGCCAGGTATTCCACAAATACGTACAATAACTGGGGATGTTGTATCCACAAGACTTATAAACCATTTAACAACACATTGAAATTGTGACTTTCATTAAGTCATTATTAATAAAATGAAGAAAGAGCATGCGCTGTTAAATTAGAATTAAAATTCATTTTTGATGCGTTTATCGTAAAAACAAACATGTGTGTTGCTATCTTATGCATTTTTAAGCAAAAGGCGAAAGATTGTCGTTATATCTGAACTTACATCTTGTGAAATCAACTTTGTAACCACTCTGCTTTGAAGATTGATAAGAAGCTGAAAAATATTTTATTATAGAAATTATAGAGATCAATCGATCAATAAAAACAAATGTAAAGTTACTAGCACTTCAAAGTGTGATTTTCATTAATATGTTTATATAATTATATTTTTGAATATATTTAATATTTAAATAACTTTTCTTATAAGTTGTTTGCTTTATCTTAATCTGTTTGCTAAATCTTTTTCTTTTTATAATAATTGTAGCGATGGCTCGACTTATACAACATATGTAAGTTAATAGTTTCTTCTAAGTATTTATGGTTTCTTACAGCTGTATGTTAAATATTTAAGAGGTCGCAAACATTGCTAATGGCGAAAACTGGCTGAATTTTCAAAAATGAATTTTGGGGGAAATACTTATTGCCACCTAGATTTTACTAAAAGAAATGTATTGAGCTAACCATGTAGTTAATATTTGCAAGCTCAATTTAGTCAATATCATGTTCTAATTACCAAGCAAATACTAAAACAAAAGACAAACTGTTTGCATGAGAACTCTGAAATTCATAGACAATATACCAAAGGAACTCATACCTGAAATTAACATGATGACGAATTGGCACTAAACGTTGTAGACCAGCATAAACTTATTTCAGGTATAGGTTGCTTGGGTATATTGCAGATGAATTTCAGAGTTGTCATGCAGACGTTTTTTTCTTTCTTTTGTTTTAGTATGTACATTGAGTACTCGCCCTTAGGCTTTGCAATGCTTTTAAATTCTTATGTTTATATGTTTGTATGCTTTTGCATGCAACATTGTTGAGCTGATGGGTGGGTTGGAGTTAATTCACCAAGACAATTTGTACTTGTTTTGTGATACGAGAAGCTGTTGGGGCAGGTGTGAGGTTGGTGCACCCTAGAACCTGGTATAAACCCCCAGTGGCAATTTGTTTTGCCACTGACTGATCCAAGGCGGTAACCCCTCTGGTTCTCACTTTCGTTATTTGTTTGTGGCGTCCATTTTGAAACTGATTATTGTAATACCATGCTCTCTTTTCCTCTCTACTTTTTGGCTGTGTGGGGAGGCTGTGTATACTGGATGTGGCCATTCCTGATATCCATATTTCATTTTTGTTTGGATATTAGAAAATGAATAAGACTAAATTGAACTAGCAAACATGAACTACATCCTTAGCTAAATACATTTCTTTGCTAAAATCTAGGTGGCAATAAGTATTTCCCCCAAATTCCATTATTGAAAGTTTAGCCAGTTTTCGCCATTTGCAATGTAGGCGAACTCTCAACACAAAAAGGAACAAAATAATACGGCATTGTGCGAATAATTAAAAATGCATGACAACAAAAACTAACACATCTATCTACCTGTCGTAAGATCGACAGGGTGATTTTCCGTAGTTGATAGCAAAACAACTTCCTCCAAAAGGTCATGCTCTCGAGTTTCCTTTAGCGAGGTAAGGCAGTCCACATCGGTGACAATAATAAAATCAAGGTGTTTGCTTCCATCCCTTGGTCGCACAGCATGATAGATACTGTCGAAGATATCAACCATACTGGAGGCTTTCCTGGCGTCATATAATGGTTTCCCAAATGGATCACGGCACAGAACAAGGTCGACGTCTTCAGGGTCAATATGGCGCCATTCTGATGATGATGTCATCTCAACACACCTATTATGATCGTAATCATTGTCTTTAATGACAAACAAAGCTGTTGACAAATTAAGACTATTTCTACTGCCGGCTATTATCACATAATGTGAATCTCGTAGTTTTGTTCTGATGTCCGCAATCTCTGTAGGGGGAATGAAATTGTCTGGAAGGTCCGTTATCATTGTCGCAAATAAATTTTCTGTAAAAGGAAATTTACATCGATATACTTTGTGTGTGAGGGGGATTTATAATGAAAATTTGTTTTGATAAAGTGTATGCCCCTGTGTGCGTGTGAACAAACATGAGAGTAAATTGGTGATTGGGAAGGGGTGTGGAGAGTTAATGTTTGAGGGATGAAAAGATAAGATTATTCTCGTGTTGCTGGAACATTTACTTCTAAACAAGAAATTTTTCCCTTACTTGTATTTTCGAACGAAAACAGGAAAAAGCAAAAACAAAAACACACATTTTATATACAATTGAAAATTAAGGAATATTCAGCAAGTAAGTGATTAGAATCTTACTTATTAGTCTACTCTGTATGTCATCAACAGTTTTGAATCGCTTCACCGTTTCACCTGAAACGAAAAGAGACAATTATACTTATTGTTTACTAATTAACCCGATTTTTAAAGAAAATATTATCTTAATATATTTATTCATTCGTATAATTGTATTCAGTCGTATAAATGTATTTATTGTATAAATGATTTCAATTTTATTCAAATATCCAATCGCAATAACATATTCAATCTTATAAACTATAATGCTAACGAAGCCTATGAAACAATGGTAAAAACAAAGTCCTACTAGAATTTAACTATTAAAAGCAAAGAGCTACTCATAGGTCTTGTTTTGATTACAGCTACGTGGCCGAGTAGTGGTACAGGCCCATTAATATTCGCAGCAATGATCTCCAATAACATGGTGACATAGATTGATGAATAATAAGCCAGTATTTATTGCAAATGATCGCATTGGATTGACTTTTGGTAATTCTGATAATGAGAAGTGGCTATTCATAAACAAAACCGAGTGGTATAGAACGTTATTGATAAGTTGACAGTCATGTGACAATTTAATTATTTTCCAGTTATTCCAATTATAATTGGTTTACCTCACATTTTGTGACCACCAAAGAGCCCAGACCCTTTAGCTCTAAAAGTGAAAAACATACTTATATGATTATGTACGTATCAAAAATTATTTTTTTAAGTTAAAGGCCCCTATCCGGGTAACCCCTTTTATTTCAAAATATGCTTTACACAAACTACCAAAGTTAAATACAATCCATAAAAGATGTTATTTTAAGTGCAATTACAAGGCATTGTAAAAAATATTGCTCGTAAGGATATAATTTAAGGTGGCCTCAGAAAATAGTATATTTAACATATATAAAAGAAGGACATACAAAAGAACTTGCACATTCTATTTCAATTTTTAAAGTTCGAATATTTCGTGCATTTAGATATTTAAATACGGTTATTCAGTAATTCAAAATTAGATTTTTCTCAGTGTTTTGTCAGGATAAAATTTTTTAGGATTTTTTAACTTTCCTGTATATTGTCCCAAAATTTTGACTGAATGTGTCTTGTTTTCCTTGTAAGTTTGCGATATAGTGTTTTGTCTCTAGTTTTTCTTTTAGATATGTCTTAAAAAATTAAACAGAAAGATGTGTATCACAGTTTTCTCTCAATTTTGACCTATAGATGTAGTGTTTAACGAGAACAGATAAATAATTTCCAATACAATTTTTTTCCTGAAAAGAGAAAATAAAATGCCTGTTGTTCAAAGAAAAATCTAGGCTACATTGCTCTACAAGCCATGTTTGAATTCTCGTTACAAATAGATGTGTAATCGGACATCCTAAGAGGATATGTTCAATGGTTTCCCTACTTTGTTTGCAATAAGAACACAATTTATCTGTTGCTTTATTAATCTTAAATAGAAATGTTTTTGTAACCAAAAATTTGTTGTTTATTTTAAATTGAAAATTGTGTAGGTCAATTTCTTTAATAGGTTTTAAATTAACAAATATTTGTTTACAAAATTTTGTTTACGTTTAAATTTACTATTAGATGGTTACATTAATCTAACTTTTCTGGTTCTTTTGAAACTCTCAAGTGTTCGTAAAAAGATCTAGAACCCTTGTTTGTTTTAAGAAGAATCGCAATATTTAGGAATTAGTATACATGCTTATTTTTTCATGCGTAGTATGTTCGGTTTTGTTAACAATTTTCTGTCTCTATTCTAATGGTATATTATTTAAAACTCGATAATAATCTAAAAAGGTGCCGTTAAGTCTGTAACGTTCTTTTAATTGCTTGAAAGTTAACAAATGACCATCTTCCCCGTATAGGTCGATAACATTAATAACTTTTTATTACTAACTATCAAAATACAGTTAACCCTTTACCATTTTATTATTTTTCCAAAATGGAGAAAAAAGCATTTGATTTAAAGCATTAATGTGTACATTGCTACACATTAAGTGCCATCTACATAGTACATTTTTCCAGAAAGGGTTGGAAAGAGAATTTGATAATTCAATTAAAAAGTTTGATCCTAAGTTCAATAAATGTTTTAAATTAAATAATGCCAGACTTTCCAAACTATCACAATTATTTAACAGTAACCTTCTCAACCAACTTATTTTTAAGGTATTAATAAAATGTTGATTATCGAACATTCCTAAACCGCCTTGTTCGGTGTATTTCATTAATTAATTTTGTTACTTCATATAAATGTAAAACACATTTGTTCTTATTGCTCTATTATTTCTGTTCTATCAAAAAGACCTTGTTTATGTAACCCCTGACATGAAGGATCATAACGTGATATTACTCAATTCTGCTTGTGATCTAGATGTATTTAAAACCAATGGCAATGTTATAATATATTTTAATAAATAAGTGATTTGATATTGGCCCTGGTATTTGTCCGAGGGCAGTCGTATTTGCCCGAGGCCGAAGGCCGAGGTCTTATACGACTGACCCGAGGACAAATAACAGGGTCAATATCAAATCACTTATTTATTGACAATTTTGTTTAATAACCAAAAGTACTTTTAACATTACTCTCGCTTCACTTTTTAAGTGATTGAGCACTTTCATTAATTTAATTACTACGTCACGATGCCAATATATAGGCCTACGTCATTTGAGTGATATGTGACGTTATTTAACGAATGTTTACTATTTTAAAAACAGTACCATTTGTTTATTTTTCTTTAATTCAATGGAAATGATAAGTATTTGCTGAACATTGAATGCTAAAAGCGATTCTCCTGGTATGAGTCTGTAAATGCTATGTTTTGAGAGTGTGTCATTCTTTTACATCTGCTGGGAGCTTCGTAAAACATCAGGCTTGATGTGAATTATGGAGAAGAATGGAAAAGTTATTTTAAATCGGGATATTTTACGGTATGTACAATTTTTTCTTATTTAATTAAGAAATATGACGAAACCATGGATAACAACTATAAAAATAACAGTACATTTTATCAGTTTGTTTGGAAATGCTTCATTTTGTAACTAATATTGGGCAGGATTGTTGTACAAGACTGTCTACTATGATTCCTGTGAGCTCTCAATGTCAGACAACTTTCTCTTCCCCGACATAATCTTAATGTTAAAAGCACCTCCAGAAACATTAGCGAGTTAAAATAAAATGGCTGCCATTTCCTCGAGTTTCCTAGAGTTTCTTGTTGAAATCTTTATTACTTTCTTGGCCCAGTCTTATTAGCCAATCAAAATGCTTCAAATGCGGGCTTTATATATATAACACTTTAAGGCCCGGGGCCGACAAAGTGTTAATGATAATTGCCCTGTTATAAAGCAGACCGTCGTGTTATTAAACGAGGCAGATGCTTTTTATAGGGCTAATAACGTACTGTATAGTTATTTAATAATACACAGGTATTTCACTTGTTGGTTATATTGTCTAGTGAATTTATTGATAGTTTTCAAGTATTTACAGTGAATGAATTTATTCTTGAAGAAATGTTTTGATTAATTTTAATCGCTTTGGTAGCTAAAGGAAATCACTTTATATACCTTTTATATGTTTGTGATCATACTTTGTCCACTTCCAGTTGTTCTGGCAAGATAAGTCAATAGCTGTTACTAGATAAAATATGTATTTTTAAATCCAACCAAAATAATACAAAAAATAAATGAAAGATTGCCTACCCACCCACCTATTGAGCTACCTGTCCTATTTTCTCTTCGCAAGTATTCCTAAACACAAATTGTTTCTCGTTTAACTTTGATTTTATTTCAAAGTGAAAGAAATTGTAATTATCAGAAAATACCATTTGGCCCTGACTTTGTTACAGTCGCTTTTTTTAATAAGATGTTGGATTCTGAGCTGTTGATTGCAACGGAATCGGTTTTGGTTTCTAAGGCGTTGATGGTTCCTTGTAAATTTTGGATTTGCTCAGACATTTCTGCGATTTTCAATGCAGTTTCTTCGTTAACTCGTTTGATGTTTTCTTCGTAAAAATGTCGAAGCGTATCTCCAAGATTCGGCATATTGTTACATCGCGTTTCTTTTATTTTCTCGTTAATAACAGTTTCATACGTAGGTCCAGACACTTGACGTGCCAAAAACGTCGTTGCACTCTCAAGGCGTTTCCAGTACTTGCCAAAATCCGCATCTGTAATAGTTGACGTATTTGGTTGGTGTTGTAACTCGTTCCGTACATCTCTTATTTCATCTAATGCATAGATTTCCTGTGGTTGAAGACGGAATAGATTTTTAATCAAAGTTACTAGCAAAGTAACGTCCCAAGCAGATATGTCTGTAGTTCTATTTCCATTTTGTGGGAATATCAACGCGTACTGATCCTCTCGGATAACTTTTTTCCCTTTTAGCTGATTAACTTTAGGCTGTCTTAGAGTCAGGTAAGCTTGAAGGTCAATGTAAGGCGTAGAAGGGTCCGACTTGGCAAGCTTGAGGAAAAGTTCTCGCAGAGGTTCCGGGCAAACGTTAACAACCAAGCATACCAGCCGATAGTATTTGTCAGCCATTCTAGGATAACAAAAAGAAGTTACATTAGTATTGGTATGTAGTCACTATCTTTTTTCTGCTTTATGCTTGTTTTCCCCCCAAAAATATGAAAACATAAAATATACTAAAATCCTTTTATCTGATATGGAATATAACATCACATTCATCGAGCCTTAATATTCACGCTGCCAGGCTGCCATTCTGCCATTTTCACGCAGCCAACATTATTTTCCATTAAAGACTGTTACTGAAATTCCTTAAATGCCATTATGCCATCTCAGACTTCACGACCAAAGACTCCTTGAAGAAACAATGTAAACTTATCTGAGCGGCAATTTTATATGACTTAATTGCAAATTTTGGGTTGGGGTTAACCGTATAACACCCCCACCACCCTGCGTCCGCCAATCAGTGGTTATTTATATGAGTTATTTAAAAAAATTAAATTAATGTGGAAACAATCTATATTTTTAAGGGGTGGTCCTCTTCCCACATCCCATGATTCCCTTACAACAGATTTTTCAAGTGTGTTTGAGTTTGAAAGATAATCAAAGCACTGAAAGTACTGATGGGTGGCGTTTTAGAGTGATTGACATAATTTCACATCAATGTGACATCATCTGTAGATTTTGTGAGTTTCCTATTGGAGGAGTGTGTTTTGTGAGTTTCCTATTGGAGGAGTGTGAAGGAACTTTCGGATGGCAGAGCAAATGTTTGCGTGCCTGGCTTCTGCTTGATCATGTTTTTATCTACCACGGACATTCGAGAGGATGCTAATATTCAAGACTGAAGTCATATTGTGCCAAAAAAATTAAATAATACGTCTACATTTGATTTAAAACTTTTAATTAATAAGAAAGAAATGAAACACATGGGGAAATCAAAAATACGTTAACTATGAAATAGTTGCTATTTGCACTATAATTTGAAACAATATTTATTCACCAGAAAGAAATAAAAGATATGCACAAATAAAAGTAATATAACTATATATGGCCATTTATTATAAGCATTTAAAGATGTACAGTTAGCACTTTTATTACATTAAATTACTTTAAAATTGTCTTCATTTTTGTTTATAATCTGTTATAAGTAACCTTCTGTAAGGCAATAGAAAATTAATTCCTAGATTCTCATCCGAATTTTGGGAAAAAATGGGGCGGGTAGGCAGGTTTTATTTTTTTTTTTTAATTATTCTTGCTGTTTCTAATGACACTTGTGTGGTGAAAAGATAAATAATCATCAAATCGACTATGAATTGCAAATTCGCACTTAAATGTTACATACTGCGTTTTCGTACTCAACTGATTTGTACTCGTAAATGTAAATTTTGATGCACACATTTTTTCAGAATAAAAAACGTTGGGGCTGAGTGATTTTCGAGGGGCGGGCGGGGAATCTAGGAATTAATTTTCTATTGCCTAATCACCTGTTTATAAAAGTGACAAGATTATCAATTATCCTAACATTTTCATGCTCACAACTCCTTACAGTTAGCAGGCCATCAAAGAACTATATACCAATTATAATCTCAGTTAGGCCATCATAACTGCTGCGATAATCTGTTCTTAATTGGCTGATTTACGACCGGCCTCTCTATACTCAACAGACACTTATCCAACTATTCGACATCTAAGACACAACAGATGCTCATTAAATATTGTAAGGAGTGATCTTGTACAGTAGCCACTTAATAATATCAGAGAAACACTTGAAATTGGCGAGGAAGTTTCATTATTTGACATGTTTACTTTGGACAGATTAACAATCGAGCAGCGCCGTCTACCGTCTCATAACCTCTGTGACCTACATATACTGTATAAGTTATTAAAGGGCGTAATTCTCTGGAGGTAAAATGATCGAATTTCACTTTTGGTAACCGCGTTCGAATATATAAGTAGATAGAGATTGATGTACCATTTTGATCATGTGACCACAATTCACATGCAAAATCACTAGGTGGCGTAAAAACGCCACCCAAAAATAAAAAAAAACAAACAAGAAACACTTTTAACTGGGAAGACACCAACCCTCCACTCCTATCCTCACCAACTTGAAGGAAAAAGAGAAACATTGTTAATTTATTTGACGTACAAAATTATATTTTGTGCAAATCTTATATAATTTGTGCAGAATTAAAGATTTTTCGAAAGCAAACACTAACAAAGTGATTACATATACTTATGAAGAATTCACAATTTAACAGTTGACCTCTAATTAATTTTGTTGAGTGTATTTTGTTAGGTATTCCAAAGCTATTTAAAGTAGTCGATTGATTTTCCCGTGTCTAAAAATAGATATGATAACGCGCTCGGAAAACCAAACAAGCGTTTATGATTATCAAAACTGCTTTTATTTTGTAAAAAAACTACAATTTCAAGTGTATGATAACTACACACTGTTAAATTTAACCAGTAGTTAATATTAATGACTCATTTTGATATCAGCTTTAGGAAAGGGCCCATGTCCCTTGTTTTTTTTTAAAGGATATTATTCATCTATTAAAAGAGGCATGGGAATATCCTAAACAATTTTCTCTCTAAAATAAGATACTTCGTATACATCACCCTAAAATAATAAAAGTGATGAGTATTAAGCTATAAACTAACCTTTTGGTGTTCCATTATTACAAAACATTGTTAGAGGGTTAATCATATAAGAGTTTGTTTTATGATAATAGATTTTCATATGTTTTCTTTACAATAAACTATCGTGTTATTTAACTACCTATTCTAACATAATATTCACGTGTTGGATCATATTGATTCTGTACTTTGTACAACGCTTGTGACGGGAGCTGAATTCGAAACCAAAAGTAAAATAAATGAAAAACTAATACACTTTTAATATGTAACAATTACTATGAATTCTTAATCTGAAAAAGGTTTAAGTTTAACATTGGCACTAATGTCATAAAATATTTTTTTCGAAAATGAAATCACCTGATTATCAAGAATTCACCTGAAACTGCCTCAAAAAAAGAAAAACTGATTACTTCTCTTTTTCTGTACGTCGATGGTAACTTGATTCAATATTATAGTATTACCCGCTTTATTTCCGCATTTTTATCTTATAGTCTTTAAAAAACGACATTATTTTCAACGCATAACAAATCTAGTTTTGTAACAACTGATATCTAAGTTCCATGTCCCTATAAATAGAAAGATTGTTAAGTTAAGGAGGATGGACACGTTGCTCACCCAGTTTAGACGTTCAAAATTAAATTTTGTGCAAATCTTAAATAATTTGGTCAGAATTAAAGATTTTTGTAAAGCAAACACTAATAACGTGATCACATATACTTATGAAGAATTCACAATTTAACAGTTGACATCTAATTAATTTTGTTGAGTGTATTTTGTTAGGTATTCCAAAGCTATTTAAAGTAGTCGATTGAGTTTCCCGTGTCTAAAAATAGATATGATAACGCGCTCGGAAAACCAAACAAGCGTTTAACATATGCTAATCAAAACTGCTTTTATTTTGTAAAAATCTACAATTTTAATTGTATGATAACTACCCACTGTTAAATGTAACCAGTAGTTAATATTTATGACTCATTTTGATATCAGCTTTAGGAAAGGGCCCATGTTCCTTGTCTTTTAAGGGTATAATTCATTTATTAAAAGAGGCATGGGAATATCCGAAACAATTTTCTCTCTAAAATAAGATACTTAGTATACATCTCCCTAAAATGATAAAAGTGATGAGTATTAAGTTATAAACTTACCCTTTGGTGTTCCATTATTACAAGAACTTATTTAGAGGGTTAATCATAAAAGTTTTTTTTATTATACATTTTCATACGTTTTTTTACAATCTTGTTATTATACTACCTATTCTGACATCATATTCGCGTGTTGGATTCTATTGATTCTGTATTTCGTGCAACGGAAGCTGAATTCGAAACCAAAAGTAGAAAAATGAAAAATACACATATCTATTAGTATGTAGATTCTGTTGTTAATCTGAGAAAGATTTTAGTTAAAAAAAACATGTCTGCGCAAATTTCAAGAAATAAAAATAATATATAAATATTTTTTCGAAACTTCACCTGACACTTCATAAATATAAAAAATATGATTACCTTCCTTTTTTTCTTTCTTCCTATCTACCTTGATTCAATATTATTTCCGCTTTATTTTCGACATTTTTATCTTATAGTCTACGAAGATTCTACATATTTTTCAATGCATAACAAACCTTGTTTTGTACCAATTGATATCTGTGTGTTTTCATGTTGGTTTTCATTTTAATATAAATAGTAATGTGTCACTCGGGAAACCAACTACAAGTTATTGTTAGGAACACTCATTAAAGATACATGTGTGGCATTGATATAGAAGTATAAGTTCAGAAAGTTATCTTTGCAAGGCACATATTGAATAGTTTTAATCGATTGAAATACATCGTTTTAGAGGATTTTTCAATATTTGTGATCCTTCAAAAATTTCCCTAAAGGATGTTTTTTTCAAGCAAACTGATTTAATTGTCTTGGTTGTTGTTCTTACAAGAAAGTTCAGGGGTTAAATAAAACACTTTCACTCGACTCAAGTTCGAAACGCTTTGTTGTATCACACTGTTGTTACATGTATCATAAAACATAGTAAATACCAAGAAACTTGTTAGTTTTGTTACAAAATAATACTAAAACGTATCTTGGTATTCCGATCGGTTTCCTTTAAACCAATTGCGTTTAAAAATAATGCAAGAAAAAGATCTTGCATTTGTTTTAAACTAATTAAAAGGGTTTGCGTTTTCATTTTAAGTCATAACACAAATTCAAAGCAATTTTAAGTTATTTACATTATATTCAAGGATTTTATATCTTACAGCAAAGTTATAACAAACAGACATCTATACTGTTTAGAATATACTAAGTTGCGTCCCTTGATACATGTAAATGCATTATAGTCAGTGATAACACTTGACTGTTTCACTGCGCATGTCTGTATTTCATCAGACAAGCAGACAGTAGTAAACCAATTTTGTCTGGCGATTATAATAGTCGCCAGAGAATCCTCAGCGAGCTTCAGTTATATTTCCTTGAGGTTTAAAATAGGCTATATATTCCCCACGCTTACAAGTAAATCCTGCTGGAGATTAACTTGGAGTCATATTACAAGATGCATGTTTACCATTATCCAAACAGGGTTGCTGATAGCAATTTGATGCCACTTCATTGTCGGCCACTAATTTATTGCCATACATTTTTTTGGAATATTTACTATACTAAGATATCTTAAACCTTCGAGTTGCACAAATGCTGCACAATATTTGCCATATTATGTAGTTCAGATGGCGCTGTTGTAAACACCTTCTAGTTGCTTTTATAAAGTATAAGTTGTACCTCTTCTTTTTTATCACAAATGGTGCATATTTACTCTTTATCCATGTCAAGTTTGATCATGAATTATTGTGATGAGCAATAGGCCTAGTTGATAAGAAGCTGGGGAGAAAAGTTTTAAATCGATACATAAAGAAAGTGTGACATCATCCAGCAGCCAATCAGAGGCCTCTAGTTTTTGGTTTACAACAGTCGTTTATTTTCTGATAACGACGGAGAAAGAGTCTATGATAACACAGGAGGAAGGATCAAAACTTGGTACTCCCACTCCTTCAGGTGACCCTCTCCCCGTTGCCTGGACAACAGTCATTCCAGACAGGAAAAATGCTAAGCAGTACTTTGTCATTATATTTAATCGTGGAAAAATTGTCATTATAATCGTAAATATTTACCGGGGTATATAAAAAACACAAGAAAAAAAAACAACAAAAAAAACACACACAAAAAAGTAATAATTTCGAAAAACAACATTTTTTTCAAATAGCATTTTTGTGACTTGTTTAGGATAAATATCTAGATATAAAACAAGAGTTGTGGCATGGTTTCATGATTTTAAGGTAACCCCTCTGGTTCTTACTTTTGTTAATAGTTTGTGGCGTCCATTTTGAAACTGATTATTGTAAAACCATGCTCTATATTCCTCTCTACCTTTTGGCTGTGTGGGCAGGCTGTGTCTGCTGGATGTGGCCATTCCTGATATATGTATATTTCACTTTTTTATATAAACAGCATTTTCTGTCTTGACCTATATTTTTTACTGGTTATGATGGTGGTTTAATTTCAGTAATACTAAAAGTATCAGAAGAAGACAAGCAAATGAAGTTAAAATCTCTAGGAAGCAAGGTCGAATAAATCCTCTCATGGAAACTCATGTTTCACTGCAGCGTTTTTTTTGCATTCTTTTGGATAGCTTTGGCCATTTTCTGTAAACTGTGGTTTTATTATTTCTGATAATCGAAAGCATAACGTGACTGTATGCTAAAAGATCGATAAAGATTTGTATTTCATAAACATATTGGAGACCAGCATCTCTTTTAAATGTTTTTAAAAACAAATATACTTCTGCTTGTATTGCAAAATAGTAAAACATGCATGTCGGGAATAGCCATACACAGCCTTTTCAAACAGCCAAACGCACAGAGAGGAAAAGAGAGCATAAGTTGATAAAATTATCACTTTTAAATAAGAAACCACAAACAATTAGCGAACACCTGAGAGAACCCGAGGAGCTACCGCCTTGCAACAAATTCGCAACTTGGGGGAGTGGGGGGATTAAACCAGGTTCTTTAGTGCACCAACCTGGCACGTGCCCGAACAGGTTATCGTATGAACAAATGAACAAAAACAATCTAATGGCATTGTCGTGGATTCTCAAATGACCTCACTGTGACCATAACACATTGAGTCAACTCGGCAAGAGCACGATAACAAGAATAAAACCTTTTGTCATTGCATTTGACTCAATATTTTTCTAGTATTTTTTGATAGATTTTACGTTAAGAAATTGACAAAAGTTGTAAAGATTTTCAGCCAAGTATTAAATAAAGTTCCTGGTCACATGTTTGTCTTCTGGGCTGCCGCCAAGTACATTCCATTTGACTACATTTTAATATTTGTTTCGATAGCGATATGCATTATAAATATTGTCGTTTCATTGACGTCTTTTCATGGAGTCATTCTCCCAAAGAATTATCGTATTGCGCGGCACAAATATCAAATTGTTTTGTAATGACCTACACAAATTTGCAATATAAGTAGTTCGAGTAATGTTTTTAGCCTGTTAAATATTGTTATTTATATATGTTTCATTGACATATAGGGACTATGGCTTTTTAAAATGTATTCATTTCAAAGACACACCAGTTTTCCCACGCCGCATATGAATTACAATAACTGTATGGAAGTACTAAGATATTAAAGTCACATTTTTCCATACAACTAACAATAGAGACAGAATATAGATCATTGTATCATTGATCAAATCATTAATCACAATCAATTAAAAATGAAACTAAGAGCGCATAGTAACTTAATGCAAAATCAATCTTAAGTTATTGATATACTTAAAGTATTATGCATATTTTCGAATTCATGGAATTATAATTTTGAAAACGTTTCAATACTTTCATTACTCGAGCTACTTTCTCGTTCTGCCAAACTAAAGTTTATCACGTTTATTTTTTAGTGTTCTTAGACTAATATTTAGGTTCACATTCAACATAATTTTGTTTTTGAACAATTCTTTCAGCAGTTCGAACAACTATATTATCAATATATTATACGTATGATTATTTAGTATATCGATCTGAAGAAGATAACCTCAGTCGTTAAGTTGTGATAACAGTATTTACACAGTCATCTAAGGTCTCAAATTCACGAGATCACCAATAACGTACACATTCTTCATTGACACACAAACATATCATTAATCATAGGCAAATTTCGTAGCTTTCCCGCACTTTTGAATGACAACAATTGACATTGTGTTCGAATCAAAACAAACTGCAGCAACTTCGTTCTGAGGGGACTTCGTGTCCAACAGAACAACTGAATCTTTCCCACCGGCTTCTATTTGCACCACAGTGTGTCCATCAGCGACATAAATGTTATTTTCCGTGTCAACAGTTATTCCCCAAGGACGCTTTAAATGTGAACATGTGTATTTGAAAAGGACGAGCGCTTGGGGACATAGAGCTACTACAGCCGAGTTACCATAGTCGGAAACAAACAAAATGTCTTCCTTTATGTTTGAAGCCAAAAACAGCGGCTCACGAAAAGAGGACTTCCGTCTTTGTCATAAATAATACGTTTCTTGACGGTTTCCTGAATGTCCAGGTAGGGTACCTGCCATTTTGCCGTGTGAAAATCCGTTTCCAAATTGATAGTTTTTGCAAGGCCGTTGTCAAAGGAAGTGATACCAAAACATTTTCTGTCTGTTCGAAATGCTTCATGAACGTCATTGAATGAAGTGAATTTGTATACTTGTTGTCTGTTTGGTGAAGTCATGTACGTTATTTTCCTTGTTCGCGATGTCGCTATTGATCCAGGAAATCTATCGTGTGTTTCTGTGTCGTGAAGACGGTCACCGATCCGATATTTTGATCCATCAAGAAAACACATGTTCCAGAGTGCGGTGACGTCGCAGCATCTACAGTGTCTATCTTGGATATAAAATGCACTCAGGATAGCCAACTTACCGTTGTGCATGTAACACGCACAGCGAACTTGTTTGTACTTTTGCTTCGGTTCGTCAATAATTGTTTGTACAGAGACCGCATTTAACTTCTTGTTGAATAGCTGGTTCTTCTTACGAGGTCGGTGTTCACAACAATCGGTACATAGGCTCTTTTTGCAGGTGTCGCACCATCCAATATCACTTCTGTCTTGCGAACATGTATCACAAAGCTGGTCATGGTCTTTCACAATAATAGAAGCTGATGTTCCCATCTTCCTTTCGCACGTTCAATTAAATATAAGTTAAAGTGAAAGTTTCTAGTTTTGGGTAGTTCAGTCTGAGGCGAATTCCTTTTTCAAAGCTGAACTGTTATAAGACCAGATTGAAATACTTACGAGGGGCATTTATAAAGTATTAATCAGTGTGGCGCTTTAGTTGTATACGTTATATTTCTGATTAAATTTTTAGATCAACCCTTCTAAGTATTCCCCTTTGACTTGTATGCACTTTTCCAAGCGTTTAATCCAATCAGAAAATGCTTTTCGGAATGCTTCTTTGGGTATAGTGTTAAGACACTGGAAAAGCGCGCTGCCGACGGCGTGCCGAGATTCAAAACGTCGACCTCTCATGTAATTCCTAATAAAGGGATTTAACAAAAAATCGCATGGAGCAAGATCAGGGCTATATAGAGCGTGTGGTAAAGTGTCAATGTTGTTGTCGCTTAGATACGACGTTACCACCGCTGACTTGTGGGCCGGTGCGTTGTCATGCAGGAGCTTGATTCCGCGTACGCCGGTACGCGGACGGTCTGCAGTATAGTGGCATACAACAGCAGCAAGTACCGAAATTCGGTAAAATGTTCCCGTAACACTCCTACCTTCTGGTACAGGAATTCGAGCCACCATTCCCTGGCAATAAAAAAATAATGCATACATAATGCGTTTTGAGGTGCGAGCTCTACGGGCAATTTGGGGGGGGGGGTCCATCATTTTCACCGACCCACACCTTATTTTTTGTTTACTGTCAGGCTCATAAAAATATACCAAGGTTTCATCGCCAGTCACAATTTCATTCATGCGTTTTTGGTCAGCATTCTTGTATGTATTAAGCAGCTGGGACGCTATTCGCACGCGCTCGCGCTTTTGATCATCAGTGAGGAGGTGGGGTATCCACATGGCGCAAACCTTGCGTAGCTTTAACGCGCGTCAATATTTGAAAAACCGATGACGAATTAATGCCACATAAATCACTTATCTCCTAGACTGTACAACGGGCATCATCTTCCACAGCTTTTTTAACAGCGGCAATATTTTCGTCAGTCATTGTGGTCACTGGACGGCCAGGAGGGGCCTCATCTTTTATATCCTCCCTACCAGAGTTACAAAGACGAACCCAACTTCTAACCGTGGAATACGAGAGAGCACAGTCCCCATAAACTTTGTCTAAGTCTGCTTTAATATCAGGTGCAGCAACGCCGAGCAATGCGCGTACTTTACAATAAGCTCTTTGATCATCTAGAAATTTGTTCTCTTTGTCTGCCATTTTAACTGCAGTGTATCTGACCTTGGTCGATTCAAGTGAAGATTTCAATCGCTGTAACGATTTTACCCAGTTTCCGCGTGCACGTACTTGTAGAGGAGAGTCTGAGCTTTCCATAGATGTATAACATGTAGAAATTTCTTTCGGATTAACGTTAAACAATCCCACTGATTAATACTTTATTAATGCCCCTCGTATATTTAGATTAAACGATCTAGATAATATGTTATTTCAAATATATGTATAACCACATGATTCAAACATTTGTTTTGGTTTCAAAAGTATGGTTACTGTTAAACAAGTGCTTATCACTTCATGTATTATTTTTACAAATATTGATACAAGTCATCCGAAGTATACTTGAAATCGAAATCAGCAAATATACTACTCAAAGTTTGCTAAGCACCAATAATATTTTGTACTTATCTTTTGCTACATGCCATTAATTAGTTTTATTTGTTAGTTATGACATTTGTTAGTTATATTTTTTAAGCACCCGATTAGTAATCTATAAACAAATATATACAAATGTTTAATATTTTTTGCGATGTGGTTTAGAGTTTATTGAGAATTTGAATGGGGTGATGTATTAGATAGTTATGTTGATATTGTAGAAAAAGACATGTTCTGGCAGAAATCTCTTTGGATGTCTGCATCCGATAAACACCTTCACATTTGCCTTAATTGGAGCACGTCACGGGAAAGGTACCTTCGGCCATTTTAAGATATAGTTTAGTTACTATATTTAGAAATAACTTGCAATTATCTTTTATTTTCTCATAGCTGAAATGTGATTGTGTTACACCTTTTGACAATAAAAACGTATTTTTTACCTCGAAGTCGTAAGAATTAATGTCGTCCGCTCCACTTTATGACGTCATTTTGAGGATTGAAGTTAATTGTCCGAAGGTACTTTTTCCCGCGACGCTCGCCAATTGAGTCATAAAACTTTGGTCTTGTAAGCGAAAGTAATGATGGAGTGCTCTACAAACGTCGGGTATATGTATGCATGCAGCATAAGCTAAACACTACGAAACTACAGCGTCACCTCGTATGTACGACAGTCATTCAATGTTATGTGTAAAATGTGGACCTTCTTGGTACATAACTAAATTATTTCTCATGAAAATATAATATAATGTAGACTAGACATTGATGAGCGGTTAACTTGGTACTTAGCAAGTTTACGTAGTATACATTAAAGATAATCAACCTAAAACTTATATTATGTTTGTATGTGTTTGTTTTACCTATCAGTTTAGGAGTGTTCGTATCAAAATATTCAAATATCGGTGTGTCATTTAAAGTTTATAGTACATGCTAATATTTCCTGACATTGATTTTCAATAAATCAGTCTGAAATTTATCCCCCCAAAATAAATACAAACACAAACATTGCTTTTATAAGCCGTTAAAAAAAACTTCAGGATACGTTCACACTGATAAAAGAATAGTATGAAATAATACGACTTAAAGCGAAATTGCTTCAATTTAACCCGCTCTTGTATGAAATATTACATGTATTTGGAACTATAGGCACAAATTTGCAACATTAGTTTGGGCCAATAAAATTTTAATTTACTAAAATAAATTAAGTTCGCGTGACTAAAAGCGAAAGTAGGATTTCCGAAACGTCACATAAATCGAGATCGCGCATGAAGTGGTGTCTTCGTAGTTGCTAACTATAGCTCCATTATATTTAGCTTCTTAAAAGTTCGTTATCTATAATTTAACAATATCATTGAAAATCCCGTGTATGAGAAAGAATTAAATCGGACCCTTTGTGGTCTGTTAGAGAGTTTATATATTAGAGTCTATTTGGACAAATATCATTTTTCAATAGTATATTCTTTTATAAGTTTAGGGCTGGGGCTTTAAACACAGAAAATAGGAATTATAATGCAACTGTTGGATTTTTTTCACAAACCTACACCCATAAACTCGATGTAATTGATTAAAGAACATTACTACTATAATAGTTCTATCTAAATATGTACTGCCTGATAGTTGTTTGAACCTCTTTTCAAGATCTCTTTTATGATCTTGTCGTTGTTGCAAATAACAGGAACTTTTAAATGGTTAAAAGTAGTCATATACACAATTAAAGAACAGACATTTCTTGTTAGACCAGTAGAAAATAATCACTACAAAACCATATAATGACCGACAAACGATATATCAGGTAATAAGGGGACAAAACCTATTAAACAAACTAAACTTGAGTACTAGGACTTGAGTAGAGGAACGCAATGGAAACAAGGACCGCGTTATCATTCGTATCCGAAGCATTTAATTTTTTCTACTTCTAAACTTATTCTTGTTATTTTTAATAGTAGTATTTAATTTATCTTGTTCACATTTATATGTAAACCATGGTATGTTTCCTATGCCGAAATAAATCTATCGATATATGTACGAATCCGCCTTAGAACGGTCCATGGCAATAGACTGAAGGCCTCTGGTTTTTTTAAACGTTTTAAGATGATCTTTTAGATGATGTTATGTATGACAAACACTATATATATGGACCAACAAGTATTACATTTTAATGATTTTACTTATCCCCAAGAATTTTTGTCCAATTTGCTAAGTTTTCTAAACATATTTTATAAATTTAACGCCACTTAATCTTATTATTATTTGGTATTCAAACCCAAGATAACAGTTGCATCTGCCAAAATATCAGTAAAACATATCGAAAACACAAATTCCTTTCCAATAAGATAGCCAAAAATGTTTCTCTCTAAATTTTAAAGTTGACAGTGATTACACTTAAGCTTTAGAAACTGTAGTCACATTAATCAATATTGAAACACGTTTTTAGACTTCCGTATTAATGCACACTAACTAACTGCTTTAACTGGGTCCCATTATAATGTTCTGTTGTACACTCTGATATCAGCAATAACTTAATTCAACTTTTCTTACATGAAAAAAATGAAATATGCATATCAGGAATGGCCACATCCAGCATACACAGCCTCCCCACACAGCCAAAAAGTAGAGAGGAAAAGAGAGCATGGTATTACAAAAATCAGTTTCAAACTGGACGCCACAAACAAATAACGGAAGTGAGAACCGGAGGGGTTACCGCCTTGGAACGGTCAGTGGCAAAACAAATTGCCACTGGAGGTTTAAACCAGGTTCTAGGGTGCACCAACCTCACACTTGCCCCAACAGGTTCTCGTATCACAAAAGAAGTACAAATTGTCTTGGTGAAATAACTCCAACCCACCCATCAGCTCAACAATGTTGCATGCAAAAGCATACAAACATATAAACATAAGAATTTAATAGCATTGCAAAGCCAAAAGTATTTCTGGCATGCATTTTATTGATATGTATTTAACTTCCTTTTCTCTAAGATGAAATTTTGTTTAGCAAAGCAGAAAAGGACTAGAATGTGTCCTTGGGCACTGATGTCCCCACTGCTGCAACCAAATTTCGTAATAACAAAGGGGCATAACTCTAGTAAAAAAATTCATTTCTTTACGATAATCTACACATACTGCTTGATCATGTGTGCGAGTTTGAAAGAAATCCGCCTTATAGTTTAGGAGGAGTTTATGCACAGTATGCGGGGACGTACAGACGTACGGACGTACGGACGTACAGTCAAACGAGTGCAACTCCATATGCCTCCCTCTTTGTGGGGGTATAAAATAGAAAAAAAGAAAAACAACAAAACACATTAAGTATTTGTTAACCATCTAGCTAGTTCCAGGACAATGATCATGCGGGTATAAAACATACCCTGTGTAATGCATGTTTTAACAGAAAAGTTATCATAATACTCCGCATTTTTTCTCATTTGTTACAAAATATAGCATTAACGTTAAAAATTACTGTGAAACGGAATTGAAACAATGCGTTTTTATTGAAGCATAGCGACTGTGTTTGGTAGATTGGCTGAATCTGCACAGGCTTCTAGATTCTAAGACGCTTCGATTCGTTAAGAAATATGCTAGTGTAAGAAATATACCCATACATATTGTTCATAATATTATTACTTTAGTGGTGACGTTATTTTTCTTAGGATACATGTAACTGCATTAAAATAGTCCGTGCAATTTGCAGTTTTTTAGGCAAAGTGTGGCAAATGGAAAAATAAAGAAACACTTTCACAGATGCTTTAATGAAATACAAATTTATTTGCGTTGATGTATTTTTGAGTTTATAATATTCTGTTTTCGGTGCATTTCACGGAGCAGTTATAAAATAGCTTTTTTGTTAGAGAAATATTACTGTTTTGAATAATTGAATATCTTCCAATTTCAGGAATTTTAACCGTGCTTCCTTTGCAAAGGTCAGCATTATTCATATACTAAAATTTATATATATATATATAAGGATATTATGCTTCACTGAGTTATTATTAATATTGGCAGGTAGGGCAGCACTCTCCAGGCGGCGTGTATGGCCTATCACATGTGATGTTTGGGCAATCCAACACGGCACACTCTATTCTTCCCCGATAACATGTGCAAATCTTGCACGGGTCCCTGTCTGGAACTACCTCTCCGTCACGGTAATACTGATCACTATCAGGAGAATGGCATCCTAGAGTGTAAATGAAAGCATTATTTACTTGATTTGAAGTTTTAGGTCATTAAAAACTAGAGCTATCACTGAAGGTGATTAATACCCCCACAATGCTGCTTTGTCAGAGTATACAGAAATGATGTTTGCATCTTTCATGGGTGAAAGTTGAAAAATAATTGAAATCTTGAAAATTTGCTGGGGGTCCAGGGGGCCGCTAGGGCTCCGGTAGGTCCAGGGCAAAACCCCCCGAAGCTTCTGGAAGATAGCAATTTATATACCATTGGGAAGCCATTTCTTAAGTGCATTTGAGCTTTTATGAAACACAAAATTAAGACATCTGGAGGCATGGGTTTATCATTTATTGTCATTTATCTTAATCAACAATGCCTCTCAATTCAGTGAAAATTCTCCATAAACAAAAATTATAGAACTGCATAAATATTTTCAATAATTATGAAATTGACGGTAGTTGTTTATTTCTGCTGTTTTTTTTTAATAACAAATATCTCCAAAAAACAAATTATGTACATAATTTGTGCGCATTTTAGTTTCCAAAGTACATCATTGGACGGCATATTCTGATGTAGACCTACTTTCATTTTGTGTAGTCCGAGATTAAATTTTCTCGCGGCATAACAATTTTAGAAAATAAAACGTAGGACTGTACCGATACAAGGCCATTTCAGTTGCATAATAATTACATACATATTACTTACTTCGCAGTCTCTGCGTAAGAAAAAAAAACAATCGAGCATCTTCTGAGTATTGTTTTACAATCTGTATTTAATTTTACGCACACAGCTACACGACCTTCACCCGGGCACATGTTGTTATTTTTCCCAGAGGGATAAGAATAATGAAGTCATTTGGAGAGCTAATGCTAACGAAACCAATCGTAGGACTATATCCGCCTACCGCCCATTTCAGTTGCATGATAATTACATACATATTACTTACTACGCTGTCTCTGTGTCAGAAAAAAACAATCTAGCATCTTCTGAGTATTTTTTTACAATCTGTTGATAAGCACACAGCTACTCGACCTTCACCTGGTCACATGTTGTTATTCTTCCGAGAGGGATAAGAATAATGATGTCATTTGGTGAGCTAATTCTATCGCCATGTGCATGTAAAGCAAAAGTTGTGTTTAAAAATAGCGACTTGGGTTTTCACCGGATGTAAACAAAACTGTAAAAGTAGTTGACCTCACATGGTATTGTTGAATCGTGCTCCCCATTCCAAAAAGTAATGGACTGATTCAAATGAAAAAAATGTCATGCAAATCTAATCACGAACGTATGTTAAAAGTTTGAAAACTGGAGAAGTAGTTTGTGTCATAAGATTTTGTTAAATAATGCTCCCCTCCAACCAAAAATGGAAAAATCCATAAAAAACATGTCACCAACATGCACACTTCATGCAGAACAAATGATTTCAGTTTCAAGTCGATATCTTGAAAACTGTAGAAATTTGCACAAAATCATTTTTACTAATGCGTACGCACTTACGTTTTTCAGGTCCGCAGCGTGGACAACATGCTCCGGGAGGTGTATACTGATTAGCACATCTTATTGGAGGGCAAAGAACATTGGCACATTTGTCTGAAATTAGCAAACCAACTTAACGGCAGCATTTTTATAAACATAATTCCTATAAATGGGTTGATAATATTCCCGTTTTTATATTAGACGTTAGAACAACAGCAACTATGATATTAAAATAGTTAGTCATTTTAGAAAGTGTCGTTTTTTTCATCATCGGTTCAATTAGGCATTCAAACACCAATACTCTTTTAAATTATCCAATTTTCGTGGTCTTTCGATGACCAGCAGGCACGTATCGCAGGCGACAATGCAGCCTCAAATGGTCATAGTTCAGTTATTTATTGTGCGGCTTTTTTATCACTGGTGTTCAGAAAATGTGTAAACTTTACAATAATAAATATCTAGTAAGTATTATAACAAATGGTGTAAACTATACCTTCGATGCACACCGGACAGCATTTGCCGGGGTAGGTATACTGATTGGTACAGTTTGGAAGCCCACATCTCACCAACGAACAGTCTTCTGTAAATCAAAACAATATAGCAAAATAAATACGTAGAACAATCTTATATTTAGATTTAAAGAACTAAAGTAATTTGATCTTTTATTATGTTTTATCGAAATAAAAAGCAATATTTTACACTGATCGTTTTATGTGATTATTGGTTAATGCCTAAACAGGTTGTCCCACACCACCAAGGGCTATACATTATTTTTCATACGGGACTGTAAAATCGTTGTTGTTTATGTACTTAAGCCAGCTTAAAATGTTATTGTTCTTCGTTTCTCTTTTTTTGTTCATTGTTTGTGAATCCTTTTGAAAGAGATCAAATATAATGCCACGATCTACTTTCCTATCCACTATTTGGTTGTGTGAGGAAGCTGTGTTTTAACTCACGGTTTTATTTCACGAACACAGAAACCAAAATATCTTGAACCTATCGGTTATAAGTTAGTTATACTCACACGATTTTATTAAATATTCATTAAATATTCATTAAAAAGATGTACCTTAACCAAACGCAAAATTTTTAAAGGAAAAACGTGCAGCAAGGAATAAATTCTGTCGCCACCAGATTCTTGAAATCAATTGCTTTACTGAGATACGTCAACCCGCATATTTTGTTAAACAATAATGCAAAGAAAAGAATACTAGCACGCAAACAGATAAAAAAAGTACATGAAACCAGGCAACGCTGAGTTACCCGGAGTCCTATTCCAGACCAGAGCAACAAAAGTTTAATAAACATGAAATTAAGATATTGTGTTTTTTTGTTTATATTGTGATGAACAGAAATAGGAACGAACCTTGTGGATCTAAACAAGTTTTCCCGCAACCGTTGCTACAACATTTTTCTTCTCCTCTACAGTCATAATCTGAACTACACGTGGACGAACAGTGATATACCCCTGTATAAGCTGGACATCGACCAGGCTTGTCAGTGTCTGAAATGAAATGTCAGTGCATATCAGAATTGATACTGGAGGTCAATACTTTACAGCTGTAAGATTTCTTCAATAGGAATGTGCTGCTATATTGCCAGCAAAGAAGAAAACTAGAGGGTGGGTTGTGGTAGGAGCTAGAAAATTTAGTACATTTACTCCGATTCGTAACAACAAACTTTCAACATAATTGATAACAAATTCATTATCAGTATCGTGATACATGAGTAATTTGCAACGCTCAGATATGCTCTATGTCTTTCATTCAATTATTATGTTTTATTCTTGGCAATCATTTCTGTGTGTCAGAACAGTGAAGCATTTTAAGAGCCACGAATCCTGCCAATTTAAGCGAAACTCAGCATTTCAATCATATACACCGCAGGGACCATAAGTTACAATAC
Organism: Corbicula japonica; assembly: GCA_038501625.1. NCBI lineage: Eukaryota > Metazoa > Mollusca > Bivalvia > Venerida > Cyrenidae > Corbicula > Corbicula japonica. The sequence goes on from JAZAYU010000187.1 coordinate 965,295, forward strand.
GTCTTTCCAAGTTTCGTCAAAATCTCTTAAGAAAATTAAAAAGAAATGAGCACGAAAATAGTTTCTATAGCACCGACATACCGAGTGACGGAATCACAAACTAACAACTGGCAAACATGTTATTATTAATAAATGAAGTTTACTTGTGCATTTGGAAAGTTGTTAAACCTACTTTGATACAAAATCACACAATCGTCAAAACCGAAACAAGAAGCTGTGTTCGGAAAACACATATGCCCCCGGTAGCGAAGTTTGTAACGATACAAATTTTAAATGATAGCACAGTGTTAAAACTGCAACTAAAATCACAAGTTAGTTCTAAATAATGAAAATAACCGTCTGGTGCCAGAACCTGTACATGAAAAGAATTTATCATAACAAGAGCCAGTCGGAAACGACTGCATGCTCGACTATTTGAAGTCAGACATATTTAAGCACATTTAAAACTGGGCTTCATTTAAACTGGGGAGTGATTCAGGAGTTTATGACACCCAACATACATACATGAACAAAAGTTTCTTAATCCAAGTTAGGAAATCAATAAATTACAGTTACTTTATTATTGTAGTTTTTTTAGAGGATTTACACAACCCAGTCCATACACCCATGATCCCACACCCATCAACCCACTATCCCTGCCCACCTATAGTGATGTGGTGAGGTGTGGTGTAGTATAGTAAGGTATGGTATGCTGGTTGCTGTTGGTGGTGGTGTGGGTGTTGTTGCTGTTGTTGGTATTGTTGTTGGTGTTGGTAATGTTGGTGTTGTTGGTGTTGTTGTTGGTGTAGTTGTCAGTGTTGGTGTTGTTGGTGTTGTCAGTTGTTAGTGTTATTGATGCTATTGTTGTTGGTTGTTGGTGTTGTTGTTGACGGAGTTGTTGGTGGTGTTGTTGACGGTGTTGTTGGTGGTGTTTTTGTCATTGTTGTTGACAGTATTATTGTTGGTGGTGTGGTGGGGTGGTGGTGGTGTGGTGTGAGATGGGGTGGTGTGGTGGGGGTGGTGGGGGGTGGTGTGGTGGGGGTGGTGGGTGGTGGTGGTGGTGTGGGGGTGGTGGTGTTGTGGTGGTGGTGGGGGTGGTGGTGTGGTGTGAGATGGGGTGGTGTGGTGGGGGTGGTGGGGGGTGGTGGTGGTACTATAAGTATAGTATAGTATGGTATGGTATGGTATGGTATGGTATGGTATGGTATGGTATGGTATGGTATGGTATGGTATGGTATGGTATAGTATAGTATAGTATAGTAACCACTAGGCACTTTCGCCAAAGTATGTTAAGTACATCATTCTGTTTTAAACCTTTTCTATAGATTACCTTAGAAAAACACTAACATTGAAACTTTAACCATAATTTCTAAGTCTTAATTCTAATTTCTAAGCGAAAAAGGGCAAAAATCAAATTAAAGAAGTTAACCATTTATATCCAAGTATAAAATGGGGAGATAATTCCAGAAAAAAAGGTAGCCAGACTTACGTAACTTGTAAGGGTCATCATCTGTGCACTGTTAAGTATGTGTGTAAACTTTAATGCCAGATCTCTTTGTGGATATTGCGAAATATCCAAGATGCCGAAATAAGTTAACCATTTTCTAAGTACAAAACGGGGAGATAACACCAGAAATAAGGTACCCAGAGTTATGTAACTTGTCAGTGTCATGACCTTTGAACTGTTAAGTAAGTGTCTAAACTTTCATGCCAATGCTCTTTGTAAAAATTGAGAAATATCGAACTTGCCGAAAAATGTTAACCATTTATCTCTAAGTACAAATTGGGGAGAAAACTCCGAATTAAGATAGCCAGAGTTATGTAACTTGTCAGAGTCATACCCTGTGCACTGTATATTAAGTTTGTAAACTTTCATGCTAATGATCTTTGTAGAAATGGAAAAATATCCAACTTGCCGAAACAGGTTAACCATTTTTCTAAGTACAGAAAGGGGAGATAACACCAGAAATAAGGTACCCAGAGTTATGTAACTTGTCAGGGTCATGACCTGTGAACTGTTAAGTAAGTGTCTAAACTTTCATGCCAATGCTCTTTGTAGAAATTCAGAAATATCCAACTTGCCGAAAAATGTTAACCATTTATCTCTAAGTACAAATATGGGAGAAAACCCCGAATTAAGATAGCCAGAGTTATGTAACTTGTTAAGAGTCATACCCTGTGCACTGTATATTAAGTTTGTAAACTTTCATGCTAATGATCTTTGTAGAAATGGAAAAATATCCAACTTGCCGAAACAGGTTAACCATTTTTCTAAGTACAAAAAGGGGAGATAACACCAGAAATAAGGTACCCAGAGTTATGTAACTTGTCAGGGTCATGACCTGTGAACTGTTAAGTAAGTGTCTAAACTTTCATGCCAATGCTTTTGTAGAAATTCAGAAATATCCAACTTGCCGAAAAATGTTAACCGGACGGACGGACGGACGGACGTTCTTACGAACGTCATTTATGTGGCTACTCTATTGTCCTCTCTATTGTTCTTTTAGCCACATAAAAGAAAAAATAGCCACGTAACAGAACGGAATGAATAGAATTTACCGTTACCATTGTTCTCATAGCCACATAAATGGCGTTGGTAAGCACGGACGTACGGACGGACGGTTCAATCACTAGATGCCGGGGGCATAAAAAGAAAATAACTGATTATGATTCAGAATAAATTCATCAAGGTAAATATTTTTAACATCGTAAGTATAATGTACAAGAGGTTGCAGTTACATATATTAATTGTTCAAAATAAGTACCAACATATCTTATATTCACTTACTACACGCCATTTTGGTACAGCCAACATTCCCGTTACTGCATCTACATGTGTTACAGTCATCTTTGAATGACTGTCCGTCATGATACTCTCGTCCCTTGTAATAACACGAGCCGCCTTAAATATAAAAGACATGTTTACTATATATCATCCGGGAAGTTTTATTTATTTGCTATGACAGCCATTTGACTCCCTATAATATTTCACTGCCCCAGTATCCCGATATCGTGGTCTCCAGCATGGATAACCTCCCATGCATTTGACGGTGATTTGATAAGAGCTACATTTCTATTTAATGTTGTGCATGTATTATCAAAAGTTTTATTACAACAAAAACAAAACATCTTTAAATGAAATTGTTTTGTTTCCTGAACTTTAAGAAAAAACATTATTTCTTATATGCATCGTTTGTTTTACCTTAGTTACAAAGTTATTGACAAATTGAAATCGTGATCAAGTTTCATAGAAATATACATTAATGTTTCATTATGTTTGAATGTTGCCTATTTCTAATGTATGCAACATATTATTTGAGGAACAGTGTCTATGATGATATTGTTGTTTTTTTTTCGGCGTTAGCTGTCTAAGCTCACTTTTGACCTAGTTTTTCGACCAATGAAATATTGTAAATAAAACTTATTATGCAGCGGGAAAATCAAATAGATTATTTTGATAGGTTATTAGTGGGTCTCGTTAATGATTACCGTAATGATTTTTATATTGTGTATTAGTATTTACCTGGCACTTGTATGTTCGGGCATTTTCGTTTTTAAAAGCGATCATTGTATTGGAGAAAAGGATATTTACGGTATAAGTAACCAGTTAAGTCAACTGATGGCTTAAATACGATTTTATATGGAATATTCATGGGTGTCAGGTAAACACTCGAGTACAACGCACAGTGTAAAACGACAGAGAAGTGCAGATATTTCTGGTTCTTACTGGTTCCTTTCTAGTTCCTTTGATACTGATTGTTAATTTCAAGACCAAAAATTCATATCGCCTTGGTGTAGTGGTTATCACACTCGCCACTCAAGCTGAGGCCCCGGGTTCAATACTCGGAAGGGACACTTTTTTAAAAATTAATTTACGTAAAAGTTGGTAAATTTCGCTCTTGTAACAAGTTGTTATTATTTTCATTTATTGTAGTTTAATGACATTTATTCATCATTAGTACTAACTCTACAAGAGGTATTTTATTGAAACTGAATAAATGTACAGTTAATGTTAGACATTCTTCTTTAATCGACGTATTATCACCAGACGAAATTTTTGCACGCTCTTTATTTCTTTCCTTTTTCATATATAATAATCTTTTCCATCAACGCCGTTTATCTTTTTAAAAGATATTTCTTGTTTATTTTGAAAATTACCAAACGTTTTAAGAAAAACAAATGTTTTCAACTTTAAAACTTACCCCACCCAACGATCACGTTTGTTTCCCCTTAGCGGAGTTAAACTTTGCTGATACATGTATGTATTATTAATTTCATGACAAAAAATAATATATTTTCTATAGTTGTTTATAAAAATACATCATCGTTACATCTTACAACACAACATTTTCTGCATTAATACGACAATATATTAATAATTTAAGTCTAATGATTTGTTTTAAATTCATATTCACAACTATATATTAAGAAGAAGCAAGGGCCCAAGATCATAAAACTAAGTTTTGAGATCAGTCTCAATCTCAAGGATCTGATTGGCTGAAATGGTAACTGGTCGCCATTTCAGTTAATCAGATGCTTGAGATTTGAGACTGATCTCCAGATTTTGTTTTATGATCCTGGGCAAAGAACAGGATGGTTATTTTCCATTTAAATAAGCAAATCACCAAAAATAAAAATCAGAAAAAGTCACCTGTTATAAAACGCTACCTGTAATATGTATGATCTATAAAAAAACAACATCATAAAATTTAAAAGAAGAATATTACAAAATACACTTATAATTATCAATTATTATCTTATCTTTGAATGCCGTTGAGAACAATACCTAACTTGGTGTAAATACGGAGTGTACATATTGAGTAGCGCGGCGTGGACTGTTTTATCCGTTTTGCCAAAAACAGGCTCAATCTAACCGAGCATGCAATATTTTGATATTGTCGACTTTGGTAGATTTAACAATAATTATTTTATCCAGTAATAATATGTTTTGTTATCAAACTCACCTGCAGGGTTCTGACAGGTATGGCCACAACCATTACTGCAGCATTTCTGCGGTCCCGGACATTCTACATCATGAGAACACTGTTCCACGCAAATACCAAATCCCTCGGGTACTGGGCATTTTCCTGGCTTGTCAACTAAAGCGGTGTTGTTGAATAAAAAGGCGACAATTATTAGTTCAACTCTTAATGTTGGCAGTAAATGAAAAGGTATCGATACCCCCAAAGTCATACAAATACGGCGGAAGCGACCAGCCATGCAAGAGACCGACACAAACTATCCGTATCCCCCCTACCCCAAAAGGACAGTTCTAGTATGGCTGTATACATGTACCGCCACCCATAATGATTGACATTTACTACAGTCGGGCGTTTATTCAGACAGCTGATATAGCAAAATGTTTGTTATAACCTTTTTTAAATATACGTGTTTATGTTGACTTATAACTTACTGTTTATTTTAAATTAGACGTACAGTCGTTATTCTACATTTTATAACTTTCATCTCTTTTTTCATCTTGTTAATCGTGCGAGGAAAAGTGTGATTTTCTAAGATGGTATTTTATATGCATATCTAACCATTTTATTCTTTACCGACTGTTTTGAGAAGAGATTGATGTAAAAGTCAACAACTTGAAAGTGTTACCAACTTGTCCCAGATCAGGACTGAAGGTTATAAAGCTGAGATTGGAAACCAGTCTCAAATCTCAAGTATCTGATTGGCTAAAATGGCGACAAGTCGCCATTTCAGAAAATCAGATGCTTGAAATTCGAGACTGGTTTCCATGCTCATTTTTATAACATTGGGAAAGGACTTTATTAAAATCTTTATTTAAACTTACATTAAGTGAGAAATCATACAGGGTGAGAAATAAATGAAACAATAATCAATTCAATTGACAATCATTGTTTAAAATTAAAATAAGAAAGGCTAAAAGAAAATTGTGTTGTTGTTTTTTTTCCTTTCATTCATTAGCTGTATTCGAAATGTGTTTTTTTTCTTTGTGTTCAATCACCCGTGTTGCGATATTTTCATGTAAGTTAATTCTACAGTATTCATATATTTGTCCTTCGTCTTTGTGATAGCGCTATGATGTTCGCCTTATTTTGTTTAACTCATTTTCGACCTGATCTAAGGAGAATGGAAAAAAACATAAATGATCATTTTAATTTTTCATGTATGTACTATTAGATTGCGGATATAATCACAGTTTGTTTCCGTTCCGATTTTGTTTAAAAAAATACACAACAACAACAAACATTGAACAGCATATATTAACTCGTTGTTTTCATGAACAAGGTAAATATTAACAATGAGCATCTGATATAACTGAAATATAATACTGACCATGTGGTGACGGGCATGGTACCTGTTCACATACAGGCTGTCCGTTCGTACAAACGCAGGATTTACACTCGGCGTAATCTCTGAATTGTTCAGCCTCTCTGTAGGTTTTCCCCTTGTAAGTACACATTCCTCCTAATTTAAAAATTATACTATAATCATGATAATAGTGAGGAAAGAACCCGAAGCTAAGTCACTGAATCTCGATGGTTCCGTTGCTGGTTTCAATAAATTATATACTATACATTGGTTAATATATGTAACGCGAAGATGCGGGTCATAAACGAAAAAATATTATCATGTCGGCTCTATTATAATAGTTAATAACCAGTAATTAGAACACCGGATAAATGAATAAAAATCAGCTTCCCTATAGGCAAATTAATTTATAAACTTGAATATATTATTATAACCTGAAATCGATAGCGCACGATTAAATTAAATATAACTATGTTCTTCCAGAAATATTAAAACCAATAATGTTTTAACATTAAGTATGATTTAATAAATGCTGAGCATTGGTAAAAGGAAAAAAAATATGGTATAACCGTTTGGCGGCGGGCAAGCCATTAATGTGCAAGCTGCGTTTCCGTTGCTACAAACACACGAGTTACAGTCGTCATTGAAACGTTCGCCATCTCTGTAATGTCTTCCCTTGTAAAAACATGGATGACCTAAAAAACAACGCAACAGATTGTTGTGAACAGCAAGTTATCATAACAGTAAATAAATCTTTTAAAAGAAAAGTGGAATATTCATATCAGAAAGAGCCACATCCAGAGGAACACAATCCTCTGACAGCTACAAGAGTGGAAACAAATCATAGGTTTATACAATAATTATTTATTTTAAATAGGACATCGCAAAACACTTACGAAAATGAGAGCCCGAGCGATTACCCGCCTCGGTCAGTGGCAAAACATTTTGCCTCTGATTGCTGAAACCAGGTAATAGTGTGCCCCAATCTCTCACATTCCCCAATAGGTTCTTATATGAACAAAAAGGTACAAAAATTGTCCTGTTATCATAACTCCAACCCACACATAAAAGCGTTGTGGTATTCAATGACTTGAGCATAGATCTAGATATTTTTACAATAAAATTTAAATGATTGTATTTCAATTTTGATACCAAATATTTAGGCATTAAGAAAAGCAGTTTATGACAAAATCACTGAAAACAAAGTGCACACTTTGATTTGGATTGAGTATACTAGCCCTAAGATTATTAATTTAAGACTGAATTTTTTTAACATCGATCGAGTAAAATTGCGGTTCATCGCCTGCTACTGTATAGTGTCTTAATTATATATAATTTATTACACTTAAGCTATTATCCGTAATACATGTATATTTTGTGCAAATTTTCACAGTCTCTTAAAAAGGAGTATTCGTCATATTAAAATATAGGAAAGATATGTTATATAACCGTGTGGCGGCGGGCAAGCCATCAATGTACAAGCTATCAATCCGTTGTTACAAACACACGAGTTACAGTCATCTTTGAAGCTTTCACCATCTTTGTAGTCTCTTCCCTTGTGCGAACAGGTTTTCCCTAAAAAGAAACAAAGGTTAGTGTTCAGGTCCTGTTTGATGCTTGTCATCACGCGCTGACGTCACGAGACGTACAAATCAATTATTCATGCCCATTTCTGCATGCACTATCAGTAAGCATGCGACGTCACGAAAATGCTGACAGCTCTTCAATTCTATCTTATTACCAATATATACTATTGAAATATATGTAAGGATATAGACATGATAGAAGAAGTGTTCCACAAACAGAAGACATTTGGCGGTTTTGAAAAATCCACACCCGTTGTTACAAAACTACCTTACTGATTTCATTGTAATAACGATTGGTTCCCATTCTTAAAATTTGGTAATAATATTAGTGTACATGTTATGGGTGTTCAACTTTGATAGGACTTTCAAGTCGTGGCTCTTACCGTTCCTACGAGAAATTATGTCAAAGAAATAGTTTTCCAAAATTGTTGCGTTTTATTTAATAATGAAAAAAAAAGAAATATGTCTATCAGGAAAGGCCACATCCAGCAGACACAGCCTCCCCCACAGCCAAAAAGTGGAGAGGACAAGAGAGCATGGTATTACAATAATCAGTTTCAAAATGAACGCCACAAACAATTAACTTAAGTGAAAACCCGAGGGGTTACCGCCTTGTAATAGTCAGTGGCAAAAACAATTAGCCACTGGGGGTTTAAACCAGGTTGAAGAATTTGCTTGCATTTTGAAGAAGTAAGTGAGAAAATAATCAATCATTGGTATTCGGCGAATATCACGGTATCTCAGCCTTGTTTCCGTCTGAAAAGCATTACCCTCTGTTTGGGATACCTTGATCTTCGCCGAATCCCAATGATAGATTCTCTTTGCCTTTGTTATAATTACCTGCTTTACACACGGGACAACATTCTCCATGTGGTACAAACGTGTCATCACATGTCGGTTTTAAGCAAAGTACTCTGGCACATTCCTCAGGGAGGTAGCCTTCTGTAATTACAATCACACGAGTTAACTGAAAGATAACTGTTTGTAATAATTATCACGTGGGTTAACGGAAAGATAATTGAAATAATAATCATATCGGTAAACGGGAAGAAAACTGTCTGTAATAATAATGTCATGGGTTAATATAAGGAAGATAACTGTTTGTAATAGAAATCATGTGGCTTTGAAGGAAGAATGTTTGTAATACTAATAATCATATGGGTTTACGGGAAGATAATTGTTTGTAATAATAAGCATATGGGTTTACGGGAAGATAATTGTTTGTAATAATAATCATATGGGTTTACGGGAAGATAATTGTTTGTAATAATAATCATATGGGTTTACGGGAAGATAATTGTTTGTAATAATAATCATATGGGTTAAACGATCTATAATAATATTCAAATGAGTAAACGGTAAGATAACTGTCTGTAATATAAATCCTTTTGGTTAACCAGTAGACAATTGTCTGTAATATTTATCACAATGGTTAACAAAAAGATAAATTTCTGTACTCATAATTATATTGGTTAATGGGAAGGTAACTGTCTACTATACATTGTACTAGTCACTATATTTAACGGTAGATAATTGTCTGTCATAATAATCATAATTTTTAACGGATAGATAACCGTATGCAATAATAATCACATGTATTGACAGAAAGATAATGTCTGTAAAAATTCACATGGGTTAACGGGAAAACTGTCTAAAATAATAATGATAAGCCTGTAAGGTTTCGACAAATGCTGCAGCATTACTTTGATGGTTTCACATTGAGGTTCTCTACAAGAGACAAGACCACCGACTGGCATAGACTAGAAGTAGGCATTGTGACTGGATGCACAATATCAGTGGTGTTGTTTTCTGCCGCTATGAATCTCATTGTGAAGTCGACAGAGAAGACCTCTAGAGGACCAAAGAAGGCGTCAGAGACAATCCAACCACCAACTAGGGCATCCAACCACCAACTAGGGCATTTATGGACGACATGACCATCACGGCAAAGTCCTACATTGAAGGCAGGTGGATGATGCAAGATATTGGCGAAATCATCCAATGGGCCAGAATGAAGTTCAAACCTGAGAAGTCAAGGAGTCTGGTCTTGCGGAAAGGAAAGATGCTAGAGAGTGCCAGATACAGGATCAAGGATAAACTCATACCTACTGTCAAGTAGCAACCAGTGAAATGCATTGGGAAATGGGTCCGTGACTCGCTTAATGACAAGCAAAGTATACAAATAGATGAAAAGGGAACTTTGAAAGCCACCGAACACGACAAATATGAAAATACTGCAGGCTCGGTTTGATTGAGCCTGTTCATGGGCAGTAATGGGAATGCTTATTACTGCCCACGCTGCCTAGCCCCGGGTTGAGCGCAACTCAGTAATTACACCATTAAATAGTACAATTTCGATCCATCCCAAACGATGGTATGCATATGGCGGTGAACATGGAACCTTCAATGAGGTATTTTCAGATTAATACCATTCCATGTTCAGCGGCGTATGGTCCCCAGATAAAATAATGGGTTTGCCCTAAACGGGAAAACAATGGGCGGAACTAAACAGAATAGAATTTTGACAGGGGATCTTAGAATACAAATCCTGCATATCACAGACTACGCCAAAGGCAAAATTTAAAAAGCAGTGAGTATATCCTTGAGGGTGATTGGACAATATCCAAATCTATATTGGCTGGGATATTGAAACCACCTATCTATAAACTGGCCGAAATATTAAAACAAAAGGAATTTTAGAATTACTATAAACATAGTACATAAGTATCGTGCTCAATGACCTTCAAAGGACGTAACTGATAACAGCACTGATTGAATGTACGGGGAGACTTTTTACAGCCGCTACATGGCACAAACAACGCTACTGTGATATTGAAGTAGATGAAAAGGGAACTTTGAAAGCCACCGAACACGACAAATATGACAATACTGCAGGCTCGGTTTGATTGAGCCTGTTCATGGGCAGTAATGGGAATGCTTATTACTGCCCACGCCGCCTAGCCCCGAGTTGAGCGCAACTCAGTAATTACACTATTAAATAGTACAATTTCGATCCATCCCAAACACCATCACACAGATGGAAGACTGGCTAAAGCTAGTTGACAAGTGTGGACTACCGGGAATATTCAAAGCCTGGATATACCAGCACGGGATCCTACCACGCTTACTGTGGCCACTTTTGGTTTACAGGGTCCCATTATCAACGGTGGAAGCCATGGAGAGGACTATAAATTCCTTTCTCAGAAGGTGGATGGGCGTGCCCAGAAGCTTTACAAGCCTTGGGCTGTACTGTACAGGAAGCAAGTTGCAAGTGCCACTGAAATCCCTGAAAGAAGAATACAAGGTTATAAAGGCTCGCCAGGTCATCATGCTGCGGGACAGTGGGGATGAGAAGGGCCGGGAGGCAGGTGTTCAGGTCAACACCGGGAGAAAACGGAAGGCAGACAAGGTAGTGGATGAAGCAGAAGCACGTCTTCGGCACAGCGACATCGTGGGAAGTGTTGCACAAGGCAGGTTGGGGTTTGGGTACATAACACGTTGACGTTGAAGCAAAGACACTGAAAAAGAACGACGTACCCTAGTGCAGGATGAAGTCCGCCGAATGGAAGAAGAATCCAGGCTCACTAAGGCTGTAACTCTCAAGAAGCAGGAAAAATGGCCTAACTGGGACAGCAGAGAAAGTTGACATGGAATGACATCTGGACCATGGAAGGCGACAGACTTAGCTTTCTACTTAAGTCTGTCTACGATGTGCTTCCAAGCCCAACAAATCTTAAGACTTGGGGTCTGTCTGAGAGTCCAGACTGCAAACTCTGTGGCCTTCCAGCGAACCTGGAGCATGTGCTGAGTTCGTGCAGGACAGCGTTGTCAGATGGCAGGTACAGATGACGCCACGACAAGGTACTGTTATTCATAGCAGAACACGTAGACCAGGCTAGACGTGCACAGAAGACATTCAGCAAAGGCCCTTCACTCATTTCCTTTGTCAAAGCAGGGCAAGAGGGCAAAGGAGCAAAAGGTGCGAGCGGAATCCTAGGCACTGCCAGTGACTGAAAACTGGAGGTGGACCTGAAGAGCCAACTTAAATTTCCAGAGGAGATCACTGTAACCAACCTGAGACCAGACATGGTAGTTTGGTCGCTTTCAACCAAACAAGTAGCTTTAGTCGAGCTGACAGTACCATGGGATGAAAGGATTGAGGATAACTTCGAAAGGAAACTCACAAAGTATCAGGACCTCACAGAGAGTTGTGTTGAAAGAGGTTGGAAAGCATGGTGTTTTCCAGTGGAGGTGGGCTACAGAGGATTTCTAGCCCAGTCCCTGTGGCGCACTTTCAGCCGACTTGGGATTACAGGACAAGCACGGAAAAGAGCCTTATCAGATATTGCTCGAGAAACAGAGGGTGCCTCACTGTGGATTTGGCGAAAAAGGGAGGAACAGTGGGTTAGTGGCCGCACTGCAGAGAAGTAGTCAGCCAGTAACATTTGGAAGGCAAGATAGAGTAGCTGAAGCATACTATCTCCAGGTCGAAACTTGATTAACTCCGGTCGGCACACCATAGGAGAACGTTGTGGGTTAGTGCCGAAACGTCCGATGAATATGGCACCCACCTGATGATGGAGATAATAGCAGCATTTAATGCTAAATCTTACAACTAGGTATGTGGCAGGAATGGGTTAATTGTTGTTTTTTTTTTATTTTATTAACAGTTTTCATATTAAATAACTTCTGTGCAAAATTTCCTCACTTTACAGTAATTCCTTATGGTCAGTTTTAAAAGCAGCGATGCGCATCATCATCTCTATTGTGATTATTTTCAGTATAGTCCACTTATAATTACATGTTTGTTTTGTCATTGATATTATGGCTCAATTAACTTAAATCCTTTCAATAATTGTCACAAAATCCTAACCGGTTAGTAGCATCTCTTGCTCTGTGTAATTAAGTGTCGCATGAGAATTTCATGCATTCTTTGTGTAGTGTCCTAAAAATTTAGTATAAAAGGGCTGAAATTTGGCTATTCTGCCCCAGTGCAGTTGACAGACATCCACAAGGTAGTTTTTACCTTTTGTCAGAACTCTGTCACTTTTCGGATTATTTAGGGTTTAATTGATTTTATATTGACGGGGTTTCAAAATTTATAAAGCTAAATTATTTCTTGTTCAAAATTCAAAATTGTAGGCTTGTTAGTTATTTAATTCTTTCACAGAGTGTTCCTGATGTTGTATACTGTTTGTATTTGAATAATATACTGTATGACAGAATAAAATGTAGTATCAATTCTAACAAGGGTAGTTGTTAATAAAGTTTACCTGGGAAAAACAGGCATAACCATGTTACAGGTAAACGGGAAGATAACTGTGTGTAATAATAATCATATGGGTCAACAGGAAGATACCTCTCTGTAATATTAATCATACGGGTTAATGGGAGGATAACTGGCTGTAGTAATACTCAAATCGCTTAATGGTAAGATAACTCTCTGTAATAGAAATCACGTTGGTCAACGGACAGATAAGTGTCTGTAATAATAATAATCATATGGGTTAACGGGTAGGTAAGTGTCTACGATAACAATCACAAAAGTAAACGATAGATAATTGTCTGTCATAATAATCATATTGATTAACGGATAGATTACCGTATGCACTAATAATCACATATTGACAGAAAGATAATGTCTGTAAAAATTCACATGGGTTAACTGGAAGATAACCGTCTAAAATAATATTGATATAGGTTAACGGGAAGATAACTGTGTATAATAATAGTCACGTGATTTAACGGGAAGATAGCTAGCTGTCTGTATAAATAATCACGTGTGTTTACCATCAGATAACTGTCTGTAATAGTGATCAAGTTTGTTAGCGGAAAGATAACTGTCTGCAATAATAATGATATATGTTAACAGGAAGATAAGTGTGTGTAATAATAATCATATAGGTCAACAGGAAGATAACTCTCTGTAATTTTAATCATACGGGTTAATGGGAGGATAACTGGCTGTAATAATAATCATATCGGTTAATTGGAAGATAACTATCTGTAATATTAAACATATGGATTAATCGGAAGATGACTGTCTGTAATAATAAGCATATAGGTTGATGGGAAGATAACTGTCTGTTATGTGTTTTAGCATATTTCTCGAGTAATGATAGTCTGATAAGTCAGTACAGAGTCGGTAAGCTAATCTTATGTAAAATGAATGTTAGCATATTCCTTCTATTAAATTTTATATTGGTTAGCACATTCCTTGGGTATATATCCTTCTGTAATGCTAATCATGTTGGTAAACATCTTTCTTAGGAGATAACCTTCTGTAATTACAACCCTAGATGTCAGCCCATCCCTCTGGAACGTAAGCATATTTCTTGATAAGACAACTTTTGTTTTAATACACAAATGTAATATGTCATAATCGCTGGTTTGTTTAATTGAGAACAGACACCATATCCATTTACATTCATAAAAAATATGGCCAGATTTAAAAAAAATGAAACGAGATAAGGAATAGTCGCGTTAGTTGCTCCATGATATCTAAAGCAACTTCAACAGACAGGTTTATTTTTTTTTATTATAATTGGGGCGCGTCACGGGAAATGGTACCTTCGGACAGTCGACATGAATCTTTGAAATGACGTCATAAATTTGAGCAGACGACATTATTTATCATGCATTTCGCGGTAACAAAAACATTTTATTGTCAAAATGTGTTAATAAAATCACATTAAATAATAGGAAATTGATTTATATTTGTAAGTTCTTTCTAAATTTAGTAAAATCTAAAATATCACTAAAAATGACCGAAGGTATCTTTTCCCGTGACGTGCCCAATATTAGAAAAGCAAGTCGGAATAGACAGAGTGCTCCACTATCCAAATTCAAAGAGTCGACATTCTTGAATCTGGGTTAATTCCCAACGTGTCAAACACGGTTTATCACTCAATGTTCCAATTCGACAAACTTTCCTTCATTGTTTGTGGTGTCTTATTTTTTTCAAGTTAACTTATTAGTAAACGAATCTCTCTAACTTTGTATTTATTCACAGAGGCTGTGTTTTTTTACATTGTGTTGTCAACTTTTTACAATGCATGTGACCCCATAGTTTATAGAAAGACCGATGCTTAATAAAGATTGTACCAAATTATTAAACATGAAAAAAGAAAATGAAATCGATATACTTGCATTTGCGTTTGAGTTAACCTTTCGCTTCAAAACATGTCAGTTTAATTTGTAATTTGACTTACGCTTTTATAAAGTAATTAAGGGTTACGCTTGTAATTAAAGCGGTGAGCCGCAATTGCAGCAGAACTTTTTGTTGATTACTTTACTGCTGCTCCAAAGTAATATTAATTCTCGTTTCACACCAACACGAAAGTGGTTGCTTTTAAAATGTGTTAAGGCATGTATATAAAAATGCTTTTTTATTATTGATTTATGTACAAAAATTTCTTAAATATTCAGTTCTTTCTTGTGCAAACGCACTCACATAGGCCACGCACACACACTCGCGCAATCACACCCACGCTCATTCACCTCACACGCAAAAACACGCGCACACACGTACGCACCTACCCATTAAATGCAAACCACCTAATCATTAACATAGATACTTTTTTCAGTTTCATTTCTTATAAAATAATATCATATTGTGTTTTGTGATGTTGTTTTATTTATGATCATCGTGGTTTTCTTAATCTTTTTATGTTAAAACTTGTAAGGAGGGCCATAAGGAAGATTTGTTTATTGCTAAATATGCCACCCTCTATAAATTAAGAATTTACTTACCTACTTACTAAATAAAAAACCTTTCGAGTTTAATTTTGATGTATACCAAGTTGAGAAAGGAAAAATGCAGTTCCGGCCGTTGATTTTGGTTTCGATTAACATTAAGTTGACAATGATTTTATGTACCAAATAACCTTCGCGTTTAACTGTATAACTAAATTTGACATAAAAGCGTTATATATCTTTCCACCCTCATCGCACTACAAACTGACCAGTTGTTAACCATGCCTCCAGCCCAAAATATGCTTGATGGCCCTCCGCATCGATTTTTGAGTTCATGAACTCCCTTGTCTAACTGCATCATAAATTTAACAATCGAGTATCAGCTATATGCTTTAAGCACCATATATTTTGTTTCCTAGCGTCGCTAGCGAATATGCTCGTTTCCAGCCTGTTATCGATTCTTTTTAGATGTGATTAGAAGTAAAGAATGCCATTCGCTTTGCGATGATGTCAACGAAGTATTTTGTTTTAGGAAGTGTCCATGTCGTAAGTTTTAGAAATCATGAAATGTGTTTAGTATACGGATATAGAAGAAAAAAACAACAAATTGTAGACCTTTTTTTTTAATTAAAGTAGGCCTCATATTTAAAATAAATATACGTTTAAATTAACCTTGTAAAATGCAATGCATTAACCTTGTGAAAATACAAATCGTGGTAATCCATCAACATTAAAGGCTTTCAGATTAATATGTCAAATTATTTGCATTAATTTTTGTTCGCTCATGGTGATATATTTCTACATGTCAATTCTTACATGTATGCAATTAAGTTGAAACTTCAAACTATAAATAAATTTATACCAACAGGATTTAAAAACGCACCATTTTCTCACCCCATTTATAAAATAGTTTTATTTTGGTTTGTATAAACATACTTTTATCCCAATCATGTCATTAACATAATCTTGAACTGAAATATTTCGAATCCGATATGTGATGCCAGAAGAAGCATTATTTGCCTGTCAGAAAAGCACCGTTTCAAATGCAGGTGTTCGCGCATGCATCCCTCTAAGACATTTGTCCGAAACGTTGCATTGTTTTAATTACAGCAGTTTCCTTCCAACACTCTTTTGGACTAGAATCATGTTATGTCGTTATAATTACTCATTGTTCATATTAATTTCTTGTCTGGAGTACAACTGAATTACTGCTAAACACGTACTTATGTACTTTCCACAAAACAGCACCCCCTCACGTTTGAGGATGACCTTGACGTATTCAGTATCGTAGGCACGGAAGCTTGCATCACCGACGATATAGTGATTGACACTTTCAATGGCAAAACATGCTCGCCTGATATAGTCTTTAGCCGCAAACAATCATTATTGACACACAATATCTCGATTATTGCGATTATTTGGTGGTAGCGTAAATATATCTTTGGAATCCTCAGTTGTATAACCAGATAAAGTTACTCTTCGTGAACAGGTGTATAGAAATATTTTGAATACATACAATTAGTTTTTTACAATTAGATTCGTTTTATTCAACCATTCAACCAAATATTTTTATATTATACTCACACAAAACAAATACATACTAGAATTGGGGTAAATGTATTTATGTCTTGAATTGAATATATATCCCAGTTATAACTATACGTTGCCTGCAGGGAACTTGTCGGTAGTCAGGGAGGATGGAGGAAAATAGGGGGGGGGGTATTTCTAGGACGGCTTTTCCTTTTAGATATAAAGGTCGAAATACCCGTATTAACCTCCAATAGGCATTTCACTTAGGTATAATGGTAAAATTAACTGCGGGATACTTGATGCTTCATTACCTCATAAAAACAAAGATCAGAAAACCTTCTTGATATATGCACAGAATTGTCCAGCTGAACATTTTGCAAAGCATTTGCCTCTTAGTTACAAAGGTCAAAATTACCTGCAGGACACTTTGCACAGCATTCTCCCTTTGGCACATAAGGCTCAGTACATGGTGTAGCTGGACAGTAGACTGCGGAACAATCATTCGGATCTATCCGATGGTTCTCGTCTGCAAACACCGCACACACTGCACACAACAACAGAAGAGCTCCAGGGAACCAACGCATGTCAAAACTTCTTACTGATATTCGTATGAAAATAAAAATACACATATACACACGTTAATCATTTCTCTTGAATTGTTATTAAATTATCCGAGGAAATTTCAATTTGATTTGGTCAGTGTGAAAGTTCATACTAATAAACAATAATGTTTGTTTCACCTAACGAATCTAGTCCACTCCACAATAATAATTATTCCAGCCTCTCAATTATAAAAAGAAAATAATAAGAAGGATGAAAATCGTTCTTTGAAAACACTCAAACACGACATAGAGCTAACGAAAAATATTTCATGACAATGGTTTATAGCTCGTTCAAGGGCAGTAATAGAAATGCATAATTTTCTTTATTCCACAGAAAACCGTTCGAGCAAAAGTGAGTATACTCCTAACTAAACAGCACAAACTTGGATCACCCGAAACGATGGTTTGCATACGTCATTTAGTATGGAACATTCAGAGGTCATATCACGGGCAGGTTAATCAATAGGCGAATTAAAATTGAAACGTGTACCTAGTAATACCAGGAAATAGTAGCAAATTAAAGAATCAATCCGAGTAAAACATTATTGAACTTAAATGGTCAAATATGTGGTTGGTGCACTCTGGTTTAAATCCTCAGTGGAATTTTTGCCACCGACCGTTCCAAGGCGGTTACCCTAATGGTTCACTTTATCGTTAATTGTGTGTGGTGTCTTATCAGAAATCAGTTCTTTTTAAAAACTCATTATTTCTTTTCCTCTACCGTTTAGCTGCCTGGGGAGGTTAAATTTTCTGGTTGTGAAAATTCCTGATATTTTTGTTGTAGTCTATTTTTGTTGTATTTTAGAGAAGAATATACATGTATATATTATGCTGGAGGAAAGAAAACTGCCCTCAGGGAGATATATTAATGCATGCCACTATTTTTTCTTCGAACGATACGACAGTAACGACAGTACTCTATCAAACTCGTGTTATTATTTAAATGATAAACGTATAAATATACAGCTGTCATTTTAAATAAATTTGTCAATTAGGTAGGTTATTCAGGACATTCAGTGACATGAATGAGTTCATGTGACACTGTCCCCAATACTCATTTATTTGAAACAATACATGTTTATCCAAAAAAAAAAAAGGAATTGAAATAAGTACCATTCAAGTGTTTTGTTTTGAATTAAAATAAAGCTAAATAGATTTGAAATAACAATAACACTGGTTTTTGTGATTTAATCAGATATATTTATCGACTAAATCTGTCGTAATGTTAGACTTTATAGAAGTGAAAATGTAAAAATACATGAAAAATACTTATCAGGTATAGGAACATTCAGAAAACGCAGCATCCTTACACAGTCCAATAAACAAGAGTAAACAAGAGTACGTGTGAACAATATGATCAATAAAACACAACACAAATAATCACAACCGCCTAAGAAGCATTTTGCAATTGGGGTAAAAATGTTATGGGATGCACCAACCACACACCTGCGCAGGTACATGGGTAAATCACAAAGTACACATAGCACTGTCAAGTAGAATATAAAGCTGTAGCGTTTCTTTTTTAATTTAAAGATATATTTTTACAGATAAATACATATATATTGATATTGACTTAAAGTTTCCTTACTTTGAAAATCAAACATCCTTATAGCACTGTTTGAGAATTGTCTCAAACAGTGATATAGGGATGCTTGATTTTCAAAGTAAGGAAATATTTGAAGTTCAACGAAAAGTTGGTTATGTCTTTAGTACTTATGTAGAAACAAGTACTGGTACATTGTACTTTGTGATTAAGTTGCCACTGAACTCAAATTATTAATATGACACATATCATTGTCTGAGTTCAATATTGGTATATGACCTTCATATTTTAACAATAACTGTATTTTAAAGTAAAAAAAAAATCGTTTTGCTTCTGCTTTATCAGTTTAAATTTCAATTTTAAGAGCTGACGTTGATAAAAAAAAAAGATGTTAAACATTTTTATTTTTATTTAAACTGTCATAAGGAAATAAAATTTACTAATACTGTAATAGATTATTTTTATCCAGATATATGGAAAGGGTTAAACTTATGACAGAAGTTGAAAAGAAGATGTTCCATGCTTTCGATTTATTTTCATAATTTAATATCGCTTTCGTTATCGTTTATCACGAACTACTAACCTGTACAATGGTTATCCGTAAGAATACACACACGCGCACTGTAGAACGCGCGCTTATAAAGGTAATTGACAGATTTCAGCAAGAGCCATTAGACCATAAACTGCATTCACATAAATCAAGGTTATATGCAACACAGTCACAAATATCGAAGCTGTCATTGACTGTTTTTACATTTACCAAACAATAAGAGCAATTTATCATAATTATGTTTGAAGACATTGTTAATTTTCATTTGCGGTCAATGAATTGTGGGAAAAGCAAGACGAGTAATTGTAAAACAGTTGTCCTATAAAAACTGAGGGTTTGCATTGGAGGCCTGTAACTGTTAAGAGGTCGCAAACAATGCAAATGGCAAAAACTGGCTAAAATTAAAAAATGATTTTTTGGGGGGAATACTTATTGCCACCTAGATTTTAGTAAAGAAATGTATTTAGCTTAGTATGAAGTTAATGTTGGCAAGCACAATATAGTCTAATACATGTTCTAATTACCATATATATATATATATATATATATATATATATATATATATATATATATATATATATATATATATATATATATATATATATATATATATATATATATATATATATATATATACAAAAGAAAAACCGTTTGCATTCGAACTCTGAAATTCATGTACAATATGCCAAAGCAACTCATACATGAAATAAGTAAATTTCTACAATGTGGCAATAAGTATATCCCCCATAATTCATTTTTGAAAATTTAGCCAGTTTTTGCCATTTGCAATGTTTGAGACCCCTTAAGGATTATGAATTTATAAGTGATTTTAAATTTAAAACAATGAAAACCTATTGTCACAGTAAATAATAAACACTAATAAAAGTCATGTACATTTTTGTATAACATAATTATTGCATTTCTATAATTTCGTATCTCCACCAAACAGAAATTCCACAAACTGAAAACCTTAAAATAGTTATGTTAAGGTTTTGCAAACATGCTTCCTTGTTGGGGTAATGCAAAAACAAGAAAGTAGTTTTTCTTAGAAAGATTTGTTCTTTAATGAAAAAAAAGACCATATCATAGCAAACACTATTCTGAATAATATGTTATCTTATTTTGACGAATTGCCACAATTTATTGTTGATCAGCATATAATTATTTCAGGTATGATTTGTTCTCGTATATTTTCAAAATAAATTAGAGTTTTCTTGCAAACGGTTATCTTTTGGTTTGTGGAAAATTCGAACAAGAATAAAACTGAACTAAGTGTGCAAACATTAGTACATCCTTTAAGTTAGATCATTTTTGAAATTTAGCCAGTTATCGCCATTTACAATCTTCGTCTTCCCTTAACGCGCGTGATGTTTTTTAAGATATAGTCTATGAGTCTCTGACCGGAATCTGTGTCAAATGGTAAACTTGCAATGTGAGATTAATATGTTAATAAAATATCGCCTTTGTTTGTTCTTTTGATGGTACAGCGCTTATCATCAGCTCAAACAGCTGGTAAAGTCACTAAAGAATTGAAAAAAAAAAAACATTTCCAGCTCAATACACAACTTTTGCATCTTAAAGTTAACTTAATGCTTTATTACAAAATATGTAATCGAACTAATTATTGTACATATCTCAGAGAATTAGATCATGTATGTATTAGTAATAGAATAAAAATAATTTCACACCATGTACCATTGCTATGTTAGATAAAATATTCTTTTTTTATATTTTTGTATATGGAACACTTGTAGCATGTAACGTCTCTTTTGTACATTCCGTAATGACCATGAGCTTGTTATGTTTATGCCAAATACATGTTCTGTTCTATATATTAACAAGATGCAGTCTCTTTTGTACATTTCGTAATGACCATGAGCTTGACTAATTTATTTAAAAACAATTTAAAAATTACTCTTTCACCTTTAAAATCTCCTATTCTTCGAAAGTATAATATTTCTACAACAAATAATTTGAATGACGGAAGACACAGACCTTATCCTTCTATTTTCAAGTGCAATTCTAAGAGGTGCAGATGCTGTGACTATTTGAATTGTAATTCTATCATTAAATCCACAGTTAACGGCAGAACTTTCTCAGTTAACATTAATAATGATATAGACTGACGAACTGATAATATTGTTTACGTTTTAACTTGAAATTCTAATAACTGTAGTATTCAATATGTGGGACAAACAGGTCGCCCTTTAAAAACACGTTTTGGACAACATTGTACTAAAATTCGAAACAACAGTAAATTTAAAACATTTTTATACCAACACTTTAAGCATTCAGGACACCGTTTACAAAATATTTCCGTTCAACCAGTAGAAAAACTTACATTTGACAGCACTGCTTCAAGAGCATTTAAAATCAGGGCCAGGCTCGTTTCGGAGCAGAAATGGATTAAAAAATTACAAACTCCTTACCCACTTGGTTTAAATGATAATATTTATCAAGAAGGCAACATTTCTAAAAATCCTGATTATGACGTCTTTGAATTACTTGAAATACGTAAAAGAAAATCGAGGTCGCACGGAAGCAGAACTAATGGAAACATAAAAAGAAAATCACGTATTCGTTGTTCTATTCATGACCTACATATTATTTTAAAACAATCTGGCAGACACGCTATGCTATCTAGGTTAGCTTCTCTTTCTATATCAAGTTTGCAGAAACTGGATGAGGAAGCCGACGACATCGTCATTAGAACCCATCCATTTTACGAGGTTGCTAGTCTTATTCAGTGTTATACTCGGCATGTTCTCAGGCCGCATATTGACTTGGAATCTGACCATCAAAGACATTTCCTTAAAATTTCTTTTTTAAATAAAGGAATAGATTTTATTGACCTTCCTAGTATATTTAAAGATAAAACAGTTCAATCGGCTGTTCCTATTTATTTTAAGAATACTGAATCGCCTATGGTTTGTTATAAATACAACAAACCAACTAGAAATACAATTTTTAATTACAATAAAATTACATCGGATTTACAGATCATTGAAAATACACCAAAATCTTGAGATTGTTTAACTTCTAAATATTGCTATAAGCCTGCCGGTCATATTGTTACCGGTGATCTTAATTTAATCAAAGACTCTAGAATTCGTAATTTAATTTCTAAAGGTCCCAAATATAGAATATCATCCAAAATTAACTTTAATGCATGTCGTGCAGAAATTGCCGAGTCTTTGAACTTATTTTGCAATAAATGGTGCAAAAGAGAACATGCCGAGCCTAATGCACTTTCAAACTGGAAAAAGCACATATTCAAAATAATTGACACCCGTATTTCATTTTATGAAAGAAACATTGCTTTATTACCACATCGACCTCGTTTTAACTTTCGTCATTTGAAAAAAGGAATTCAAGACTTTCATAACAGATTTGTTTTAACACCTGCTGATAAGGCTTCTAATAATGTAATTATAGTGTGACGAATACACTATATTAATATTCAAACTGAAGAACTGAACAGCACTAATGCTTATATACTGACTTCTTCATCTGAGAGTGATATTGTTACTGCACACACTCTACAAATTACAAAATTTAGAATCAGTATTGAGCCGAAACAAGACAAAGTACCTACTATGTATTGGTTACCTAAAATGCATAAAACACCGTATAAAGCAAGATTTATTGCTAACTCTAGTTCTTGCACTACTACTAAATTATCTGTGCTCTTAACATCTTGTCTTACAGCTATAAAAGAACATGTAATTAGGTATTGTGATAAGGTTTTTGAAACTTCTGGAAAAAATTTATTTTGGTCGATTAAGAATTCAAATGACGTTTTGAATAAGCTTAAATCAAATAATTATCGGGCGTTCTGTTTGTCTACTTACGATTTCTCAACATTATACACTTCGCTCCCTCATAATTTAATAAGAGACAAACTAACCAGTCTCATTGAAAAAACGTTTGCTAGAGAGAATAAAGCCTTCATCGCTTGTAATGAACATAGGGCATTTTTTACAGATGGTTCTTATGATAATTATACCTTATGGACTTGTGAAGACTTTATAGAGTCGCTAACTTTCTTACTAGATAATATTTATGTTAGATTCGGTACCTCTATTTATAAACAAGTAATAGGCATCCCAATGGGTACTAATTGTGCACCCCTTGTTGCTGATCTGTTTTTATACTGTTATGAAAGAGACTTTATGTTATCTCTTTCTACTGAACATCAAGATGATATAATTACAGCTTTTAACAACACCTCGAGGTACCTTGATGATTTATTAAATATAGACAATAACCATTTTCCATTACTTGTTAATAAGATTTATCCTAAAGAACTACAACTTAACAAAGCGAACACTTCAGAAAAGCAAGCAAACTTTCTCGATCTAAATCTGTCCATTGAAAATGGTTATGTCACTACTAAAATTTATGATAAAAGAGATGATTTTAATTTTAATATAGTAAATTTTCCGTTTTTAGACGGCGATGTTCCCCGTGCAACATCTTATGGGGTTTATATCTCACAGCTTGTTCGCTTTTCAAGAGCTTGCAACGATGTTAATGATTTCAATGAACGTAATCTTTGCATTACAGAAAAACTTTTAAAACAAGGTTATCGGTATCACAAATTAAGAAAAACCTTTTGCAAGTTTTATCGCCGATACCCAGATTTAATTCATAAATACAAATGCAGTTTAAAATCACTTTTGCAACAAGGTATTTCACAACCAGTTTTTTATGGAGATTTAATTTATAAACTTAAAAAGATAAAAGGCAGTGTTAATTTCTCCCGGTTATTCGTAAAAACCATCTGTAAATTTAAAAAGAAAGGTTACCAACATGATATTTTACAGCGCTCTGCAGGCCTAGTGATTAACCCTTCTACAGTTGATCATTATGCTTACCTCTTTGATTGCACGACGGTGGCAGGGGTTTAAGAGTTTATGAAGGTTAATGGGGAAATCTTTTCTTAAAAGAACCTAGAAGCTCGATTTGTTTCTTTTATCCCTGTCATCGTGTTCTTGCTGATTTTACTCCAGATGCTCTGGTCTCGGAAAGATCATTGAGTACCCGCCCTTTGGCTTTGCAATGCTATTAGCTTCTTATGTTTTTATGTTTGTATGCTTTTGCATACAACATTGTTGAGCTGATGGGTGGGTTGGAGTTATTTCACCAAGACAATTTGAACTTGTCTTGTGATACGAGAACCTGTTGGGGCAAGTGTGAGGTTGGTGCACCCTAGAACCTGGTTTAAACCCCCAGTGGCAATTTGATTTGCCACTGACCGTTCCAAGGCGGTAACCCCTCGGGTTCTCATTTTTGTTTTTTGTTAGTGGCGTCCTTTTTGAAACTGATTATTTTATTAACCATGCTCTCTCCCCCTCTCTTCTTCTTGACTGTGTGGGGAGGCTGTTTTTTTCTGAATGTGGCAATTCCTGATATGCATATATCACATTTTTGTTATGTTTATGCCAAATACATGTTCTGTTCTATATATTAACAAGATGCAGTCTCTTTTGTACATTTCGTAATGACCATGAGCTTGTTATGTTTATGCCAAATACATGTTCTGTTCTATATATTTACAAGATGCAGTCTCTTGTGTACATTTCGTAATGACCATGAGCTTGTTATGTTTATGCCAAATACATGTTCTGTTCTATATATTAACAAGATGCAGTCTCTTTTGTACATTTCGTAATGACCATGAGCTTGTTATGTTTATGCCAAATACATGTTCTGTTCTATATATTAACAAGATGCAGTCTCTTTTGTACATTTCGTTATGACCATGAGCTTGTTATGTTTATGCCAAATACATGTTCTGTTCTATATATTAACAAGATGCAGTCTCTTTTGTACATTTCGTAATGACCATGAGCTTGTTATGTTTATGCCAAATACATGTTCTGTTCTATATATTAACAAGATGCAGTCTCTTTTGTACATTTCGTAATGACCATGAGCTTGTTATGTTTATTCCAAATACATGTTCTGTTCTATATATTAACAAGATGCAGTCTCTTTTGTACATTTCGTAATGACCATGAGCTTGTTATGTTTATGCCAAATACATGTTCTGTTCTATATATTAACAAGATGCAGTCTCTTTTGTACATTTCGTAATGACCATGAACTTGTTATGTTTATGCCAAATACATGTTCTGTTCTATATATTAACAAGATGCAGTCTCTTTTGTACATTTCGTAATGACCATGAGCTTGTTATGTTTATGCCAAATACATGTTCTGTTCTATATATTAACAAGATGCAGTCTCTCTTGTACATTTCGTAATGACCATGAGCTTGTTATGTTTATGCCAAATACATGTTCTGTTCTATATATTAACAAGATGCAGTCTCTTTTGTACATTTCGTAATGACCATGAGCTTGTTATGTTTATGCCAAATACATGTTCTGTTCTATATATTAACAAGATGCAGTCTCTTTTGTACATTTCGTAATGACCATGAGCTTGTTATGTTTATGCCAAATACATGTTCTGTTCTATATATTAACAAGATGCAGTCTCTTTTGTAAATTTCGTAATGACCATGAGCTTGTTATTTTTATGCCAAATACATGTTCTGTTCTATATATTAACAAGATGCAGTCTCTTTTGTACATTTCGTAATGACCATGAGCTTGTTATGTTTATGCCAAGTAATGTTCTGTTCTATATATTAACAACTTGCAAAGAAAATCAAATAAACATCGAAATTTTGACGATTTCTACTTGTTAAAAGATATAATAACGGATATTGTATCATTAAAAAAAGTCTTAATATTACAATGGCATTTTAGACCTAGTTCAAACCTTGAAAGCCATCGATCATGAAAAATATCGAAATACTGCTGGTTTGGTTTGTTTGAGCCTGCTCAAGTGTAGTAATGGAAATGCATATCACTGTCGCCTAGCATCGCGACCAGAGCAACTCAATATTTTCACAATTGTTTAAAACATATATATTTTTAACGGCCTTCTAAGTTCTAAGCCTTCATTTATAATGTCATACACTTTTAAAAATTTATGATCTGACATTTCTTTAAAGGCATGTATATTTCTAAAATTATTGAATGTGTTAAAAAACGATATAATGTCAGCATATTGCAAAAAAGGTATAAATATAGCTTATTCCAGTTGTACTTAATTAAATCTGTTCACACAAAGGTGTTAGCAACTGAAACTTCGTATCCTTGTTATCTTGTTTTTGCGTCTTTTCTGTTATTGATTACTGGTTAAAACTAACTCTGTCATTTAGACGTAGACACATTTAAAGAAAACAATTCAGAAATTCTTTGGAAATACCCACAAATCCGTTCTTTGATTTCCTATTTCTAATGTATTATCTCACACTATCATCCTGCAAATGATGCATTGAAGGTTTCATGCTTACCGCCACATGCAACATATGCATACCGTCTTTCGGAATAGATCAAAATTGTACTGTCACTCAACCGAGGACTAAGTGCAGTTATATGCATTTCCTACTGTTCATGAACCTGCTCGGTCAAACCGATCATGCTTTTATATTTGTCGTGTTCTAATAAGTAACATTTCAATTTAACAAGATCGGAAACACCAAAAACTCGAAATTATTGAAAACTTGAACACGTTTTTAAAATTTGTTAAATCACATCATAATAACATATAACTACATATTCTTAGGCTAGAAATGTTTCTGTTAAATTTAAAGATTATTTTTAAAAACAGACAATATGCATTGTTTGCAAACCACAGAAATTTTGCAGAATATCAAATTGCAACAAACGAACAATAGCGGGTTTCTATGCATTTAACATAAACTAGCGGTGTATTCTTTTCAGGCTGTTTTAATTTATGATACATATTTATTAGAGTGTTTTATGGAAGACCACAAGTCAAAGTTGTCTTGATACAATGTTACATGGGTGTGGTATGTCATACTCTAACACGGAAATACAGGGTTGAAGGTTATAAAGCTGATATTAGAAACCAATCTCAAATCTCAAGCATCTGATTGGCTGAAATGGCGACCAGTCGCCATTTCAGCCAATCGGATGCTTGAGATTTGAGACTTGAGACTGGTTTCTACGCTCAGTTTTATAACCTTGGGCACTGCCAACAAACCACCTAGCACCAAATGTTGAGTTAGTTCCCTGGTAAACCAGGCAAAACGACTTCATTTGAAAAACTCAAATAACAACAAATAACAAATCGGGTTAACTCCAATGTTTGGTTGTCATCGGACAACATACGCAGTACATATTCCGCAATTTTTTGTATATGTTACCCATTGAACATTCCTACAAAATTTAGTGATTTCACTATGTAAACTGGGTACTTATTTAAGGCAACCATATTATTAGCCTACTGTCAGTAAATTAGACATTTTAATATTAAATATCTTTCTTAAATTGCCACTACAAATTAGACACAAGAAACAATGAAAAAAAGAACCTGGGTGTTTACAGGCTTGGAACGGTCGGTGGCTAAACAGTTTGCCACAAGGGTTTTAACCAGGATCTAGGGTGCACAAACCATACACTTGCCCTAGCAGGTTGTCACATGTACAAACAAGTAAAAGTTATCATCCTTAATTATCAACAAACAGTCACCAATTGACTTGCTGCGTGCAAAAAACGCACAAATATTTAATATAATATAAGACGCTAATATCATCGTCAATCAAAAAGTGAGTACTCGGTGACCTTTCCGGGACCAGAGCACATGTGGTGAAATAAAAAAAACATAAACACGAAAGTTTGTTTAAGCGTTTAAATGCTTAATATACAGGTTCTCACTTAACTAAGCAATAAATAACGAAACGCATTTGATTTTAAAAAATTGACACGCACATTAAATATCATTTATTAAGATCTTAGTGAACGTCGCAAAAACAGTAATGACAGGTTTAATAATAAATCAAAATGCTGTCATAGGTTTTGTTTTTATTTTTAAATATTATTATGATATTGTTAACATTTAAAGTAGATCTTGAATATTCGATATTTAGTGAATAGTCAGGCAGAAAATTGATATCAAACTACAGAAATAATTCCTTAGTGTGCCATAAATATTAAAGTAAAAGGGAGGGCAACTTTGAAATATGTTAGAAAGAGTTAGACTATTGTTAGCAATTTATGATCGAGTACAGTTACAAACTCTTTTTGCAATAAATGGTGTAAGCGAGAACATGCTGAGCCTAATGCTCTTTCAAACTGGAAAAAACAAATATTCAAAATAATTGACACTCGTATATCCTTCTATAAAAGAAACATTGCTTTACTACCACCTCGACCTCGTTTTAACTTTCGTCATTTGAAAAAGGGTATTCAAGATTTTCACAACAAATTTGTTTTAACACCTGCTGATAAGGCTTCAAATAATGTAATTATAGTGTGACGTATACACTACATAAATGTTCAAACTGAAGTGTTGAGCCGAAACAAGACAAAGTACCTACTATGTATTGGTTGCCTAAAATGCACAAAACACCGTACAAAGCAAGATTTATCGCTAACTCTAGTTCTTGTACAACAACAAAGTTATCCGTGCTCTTAACATCTTGTCTTACAGCTATAAAAGAACATGTAATTAGATATTGCGATAAAGTTTTTGAAACTACTGGCAAAAATTTATGTTGGTCTATAAAAAATTCATATGACGTTTTGAAGAAACTTAAATCAAATAATTTTCAGGCGTTTTGTTTGTCTACATATGATTTTTCTACCTTGTATACTTCTCTCCCTCATAATTTAATAAGAGACAAGCTAACCAGTCTCATTGAAAAAACTTTTGCTAGAGAAAATAAAATATTTATCGCCTGTAATGAACACAGGGCATTCTTTACAGATGGTTCTTATGATAATTATACTTCATGGACCTGTCAAGACCTTATCCAGGCGCTCACATTTTTATTGGATAATATTTATTTGAGATTTGGTACCTCTATTTATAAACAAGTAATAGGCATTCCAATGGGTACTAATTGTGCACCCCTTGTTGCTGATCTGTTTTTATACTGTTATGAAAGAGATTTTATGTTATCTCTTTCTACAGAACATCAAGATGATATTATTACAGCTTTTAACAACACCTCGAGGTACCTTGATGATTTATTAAATATAGATAATAACCATTTTCCATCACTAGTTAATAAGATTTATCCTAAAGAACTACAGCTTAATAAAGCGAACACTACAGAAAAGCAAGCAAACTTCCTTGATTTAAATCTGTCCATTGATAATGGTTACGTCA
Organism: Corbicula japonica; assembly: GCA_038501625.1. Lineage (NCBI taxonomy): Eukaryota > Metazoa > Mollusca > Bivalvia > Venerida > Cyrenidae > Corbicula > Corbicula japonica. The sequence continues at coordinate 995,280 of JAZAYU010000187.1, forward strand.
CTACTAAAATTTATGATAAAAGAGATGATTTTAATTTTAATATAGTAAATTTTCCGTTTTTAGACGGCGATGTTCCTCGTGCTACATCTTACGGGGTTTATATCTCACAACTTGTTCGCTTTTCAAGAGCTTGCAACGATGTTAATGATTTCAATGAACGTAATCTTTGCATTACAGAAAAACTTTTAAAACAAGGTTATCGGTATCACAAATTAAGGAAAACCTTTTGCAAGTTTTATCGCCGATATCCAGATTTAATTCATAAATACAGGTGCAGTTTAAAATCACTTTTGCAACAAGGAATTTCACAGCCAGTTTTTTATGGAGATTTAATTTATAAACTTAAGAAGATAAAAGGCGATGTTAATTTCTCCCGGTTATTCGTAAAAACCATCTGTAAATTTAAAAAGAAAGGTTACCAACATGATATTTTACAGCGCTCTGCAGGCCTGGTGATTAACCCATCTACAGTTGATCATTTTGCTTACCTCTTTGGTTGCACGACGGTGGCAGGGGTTTAAGAGTTTATGAAGGTTTATGGGGAAATCTTTTCTTAAAAGAACCTAGAAGCTCGATTTGTTTCTTTTATCCCTGTCATCGTGTTCTTGCTGATTTTACTCCAGATGCTCTGGTCTCGGTAAGATCATTGAGTACCCGCCCTTTGGCTTTGCAATGCTATTAAATTCTTATGTTTATATGTTTGTATGCTTTTGCATGCAACATTGTTGAGCTGATGGATGGGTTGGAGTTATTTCACCAAGACAATTTGTACTTGTTTTGTAATATGAGAACCTATTGGGGCAAGTGTGAGGTTGGTGCACCCTAGAACCTGGTTTAAACCCCCAGTGGCATTTTGTTTTGCCACTGACCGTTCCAAGGCGGTAACCCCTCTGGTTCTCAATTTTGTTATTTGTTTGTGGCGTCCATTTTGAAACTAATTATTATAATACCATGCTCTCTTTTCCTCTCTACTTTTTGGCTGTGTGGGGAGGCTGTGTATGCTGGATGTAGCCATTCCTGATATGCATATTTCATTTTTTTAGTTAAATATCAATCATTTATATAATGCTACAGTTTAAAACCCTTAACACAAAATCTAAGTGAAAATGGGGCATATTTTAAAAAAAAAAAAGTAACAGAACTAAGGCTCTTAGAAGTAATGGTAAAAATATGACAGTGCCTATATATTCTAAGTTTCAATGTGATATCTCAGGTAGTTTCAAAGTTATGGACCCAGTGCATGTTTTGGTTAATATTTTTGTTTTTAAATTACAGCTGGACTTTCATGATGATTTCAAAACAGAGAGATTTTTATTAAAATAGTGTCACAGTGGCAATTTTATTGTTTCCAATCAATAGCATTTCATTTTCCAACAAAAATTTGACCATCCTGAATGCTACAACAATAAAAGACCACTTCGTTTAAAGATGTATCGTCCCCATCATTCTGAACATCTTCCACCTTGGTATCGAGCCCACAGATTGCTGTATCATCACGACAGCTCTGACTCCACTCGCCGTAGGTACCCCAGTGGCCGGAGCCTGGGGGCAGCACTAGTTCGGTCTCGTTGCCACTTTCACCGTTGCGGCACATGAACTTGACAAAGTTAGCGCTCGTATCGTCACTGCTCCCTACCTAAATTAATAAATAGTAAGACGGTTTAATTAACTGTGATACCAATGTATCTTACTATGACTTACAATATAGTTTACCAACAAAAAGCAATATATGCATATCAGGAATCGCCGCACTCACAAAACACAGCCTCCCCACGCAGCGAAAAATAAGAGAGGAAGAGAGACAGTGCATGTTTCATATAAGTATGTCAATTAAAATAGGACGCCACAAACTATTAACGAAGAAGAGAACCTTTGGGGATACCGCCTTGGAACGGTCAGTGGCAAAACAAATTGCCACTGGGAATTTAAACCAGGCTCTAGGGTGCACCAACCTCACAAAACAAGTACAAATTGTCTTGGTGAAATAACTCCAACCCACCCATCAGCTCAACAATGTTGCATGCAAAAGCATACAAACATATAAACATAAGAATTAAATAGCTTTGCAAAGCCAAAGGGCGGGTACTCAATGATCTTACCGAGAGCAGTTCAAAACCTTTTTAACGAATTGAGGTATGCCACCATTGTAACAATATTTAGATCTTAGCATAAAATAACAGATGCCTGTATTAGTTTTTCTCGGTCGCGCCAACAGATTATGTCCTTCTTAACGAGTGACATAAACTGCTCAGCGGCGCTACGAAGCAATTTAACGGGGATAACATATACACTCTGAGATTTGATGCAAGTTTATATAAAATACAATCCAACTGTTATTAAAGACCGCTGACTATAATTATCTACATTAAAAATAATAATATTAAAACAAAAATGTAAACAATACTATCATGAATAATGTAGTATACAAACTGGTCCTTCGACTTGGAGTTGAAACCTGGTAAGAAAGCTCCATGATTCATATGGCTGGATACAGCTTTCCACCTTAGACCAGGATCCGAACGGCCCTTCAGTAGAGGTGATGGTAGTAGGGTCCACGTGTCCTTTCGTGTTTGAGCAAGTTAGGCGGATAGCGTTTAAAGCCGTGTCATCTCCAGTATACTGGTTTGGCTCAATCTGATAAATATAAAGACGTAGGTTTTGCATAATTCTGCAATAAGTTTACTCCTATTTAAAAAGCATACAGTTTTTCTTTTATAAAATCTGTTTGGTTTTAGTAATATTCATAAGATTTAAGTTTAAATTCTAGATTCATAGGTTTTAAGTTTCCCTTGTAGATTCAAACAAAAATATTTTCATTAATCAGGGATTTTCTATTAGCACTACATGAGTCTCAATATTCATAAGCATGTACCAGGCAATGTAATCAGATCATAACCAAAACACATGCACCACATTTTCCTCTACAGTTACGAATAGCGATCTTTTGCTTTAACAATCAAAAGAGGTAAACCGAACCACTTGTCTATAGTTTCTTGGCTCCCTGATCGCGTTTTAAGACCATAACAAAGTTTCGTTGGACAACAACCGGTCCTTTCAGAATCACGGTGGACTATTTACATTAAAAAAAAACTTCGCGTGAGAGTTCTCGTATTTTCATAGATTGTAGGTCCGCAGCAAGATAATTGTATTCGCAAATATTATCCCATATCCTCTTAATCTTGAGTATATATACTTTTGTTGCAAGCATACTATTATTTAGTCCAGCCGTTTTCGGTAAAATATGGAGGAATTGTTCAAAATCGATTAAAAGCACCAAATTTTGCACAAAGTTAGCTTTTGATGTACCATTTGAAATGTAATAGAGACCCATTTGATTTCTTTCCAATATGGCCGCTTTTTTCAAGATGGCCGCCGAAATTCAGGAAAATGCTGCTTTTTAAAGTATTTTGATCGTATTGTCACAATTTTGGAGTCTTAACCTATATTTTTCAAAGAATTTCTAAACATTAAAAGCAAATGTAAGTACATCAGACAAATATTAAAGGAGCAAGTGGCCTTTTTGTTACAGAAATATTTCAAGATGGCTGCCAAAAATCTGGAAAATGCTGCTATTTGAAGGATTTTGACGCACGTCTCTTTAGACAACAGAATCAATGTGGACCATTTACTTTTTAATAGTCAAGTAATATAAACGTTTTGCGTGATAGGTCTCGTATTATCATAGATTGAAGGTTCAAAGCATGGACATACCACAATTTTAATGCAATGACACAATACGACTGTAGTGACACAATACAGTTCCTAAGACGCAAGTTATTTCTGAAAAAAAAAGAGTTGGAATGCCACATCCTTCTGTTATATTGTCTATAATGTTACACGAATAATCGTTGGTTGCTAAATTTAAGTGTATTTGGTTCGGATACAGCTCAACTATACAAACACATTTAATACACTAGTACCCAAGGTTATAAAACTGAGCATGGAAACCAGTCTCAAATCTCAAGCATCTGATTGGCTAAAATTTGTTTTGCCACTGACCGCGGTAACCCCAATAGTTCTCTGTTTCGTTAATTGTTTGTGGCGTCTTATTTGAATTGACATACTTATAACAAACATGCTCTCTCTTCCTCTCTTCTTTTTCGCTGCGTGGGGAGGCTGTGCTTTGTGAGTTTGGCGATTCCTGATATGCAAAATTCACTTTTAATGTCTATTAAATTAACTGTGGTCGCAATTTGATAAATATGATAAATTAAAAACTGATCTACATGTATTTTGTTATTATGTTCTTAAAATGTGGCCTATGGATTAATGCACATACTGTAAACTATTGAGATAAGGTGTTCCGATTTAAAGACACGTTTTATAGGCAGATAGTACGTGTTTTGAAACAGTCTATAGAGTTCCCTTCGAATTCTACTCCTGATTTTCATATACCCATATTCGATTAACAGTTATTTTTATCGTTGTTTTTAATATTTATATAAGCTGTCGCTTAGCTGTTGGTTTTTAACAAAACCTTTCAAAACATATGTTAAGATAACGGATAGAAATATAATAGTTAGGCCACTGTTGTAAACATATATCAAAATAAACCACAAGACGTGAAACAAATTAAATATTATTGAGCACATGGGTGTACAGAGAAAGGTACCTTCAAACTGTAGCCGGAAGCGAACGTGCCTTCTGGGCAAAACTGACCATTGCCCCAATAGCCGTATCGACCGCCGTTGTTGACTCGTAACGTCTGCGTGTAAGTTCTGTTGAAGATCTGTAACAAGAAACCAGACGCTGTTGAAAAGCACACTAATACGTTTATCCAAAATATTGTGTTGAACATTCTGTAAACAATCTTTGACATTCAAACCAAATATGTTTACCGCATATGGCTGTTTAAAGATAAGCGATGATTTCATGATGATAAGGTCTACGGTCGTTTACGAAAACTTAACTTCCGCCTAATTAAAGCCTATTGCAGATGAAATAAACAATTTTAAAGTCGCATTTTGTTGAAATATTTACATTACGTTATTATTTCTATCTTTTGCCGTTATAATTGCGATATTCATAAATTAAAAAGAAAAGCTCGTACCAACATTATTTTCTACAGCGCTCTAAAAGCTCGGAATTTTACCATCTACAGTTGACAAAGATATTTTTTGCATGACAGTTGTTCATGTAGGGGTTGAGGAGTTAATGAAGGTTTCTTGTAAAAGACCGAATCGGAGACGCTCGATCTTTCTTTTATTTCTGCCATATTGCTCTTGATGAATTGACTTCAGGTCCCAAGATGATAAAACCGAAAATAGAAACCAGTCTTAAATCTCAACCATCAGATTTGCTGGAATGGTGACTGGTCGCCATTTCAGCCAATCAGATGCTTAAGATTTGAGACTGGTTTTAAACCTCCGTTTGAAATCTTCATCACAATTGCAAATTTCACAGTAGGGCCATTGGGTACCCACCGTTTTTGCTTCACACTGTCATTAGCGTACTATGCTTAATAAGTCTGCGTGCTTTTTTATGCCACACTGTCAAGTTGATGGGTGAGCTGGAGCTATTTCACTAAGACAACTTATACTTGTTTGTTCATATGAGAACCTGTTGGTTGGTGCATACTAGAACCATTGAACTACCCGTGGCAAAGTGTTTTCCCACTGATCGTTTCAATGCGGTAAGCCCGTGGGTTCTCATATATATCTGTTATTTTTAGTGTCTGTTGTAGAATTTATCAATTTTGTAAACCTATCATCTCATATACATTTTTATGTTGGCTGTGGGGGGGGGGGAATAGTGTGTCTTTTGGATGTAAACATTCCTGATAATTATGCATATGTATTTTCTTTGGTTTTGAAATTTACAGAAGATAAACGTTGGTACACAATGTCACCAACATAAAGTGGCTACACAGTGTGAAGTGTAAAATACTTGCAATACTATTTCCTTCCTTGATGCTTATAACTGAACGCTTTCTTAACAGATTTGCCTTAATTATTTGTATCAAAAAGCCCAATCTAAAAGAAAGTAAAAAGGTGAAATATGCATTTCAGGAATGTTATATATTGGAGTTTACGACTAGACACAATGAAGACCAAACAACAACTAATTTATTTTCTAAAAAGATACATCCAGTTATGATGAGTAATACTTGAAGGTCTCACATAGGTATTAATGCTGAGTTAAATATATTACAAGGAATCGCCACATTCAGAAAAAACAGCCTCCCCACACAGTCAAGAAGAAGAGAGGAAGAGAGCATGGTTAATAAAATGATCAGTTTCAAAAGCGACACCACTAACAATCAACAAAAATGAGAAACCGAGGGGTTACCGCCTTGGAACGGTCAGTGGCAAATCAAATGGCCACTGGGGGTTTAAACCAGGTTCTAGGGTGCACCAACCTCACAGTTGCCCCAACAGGTTCTCATATCACAAAACAAATACAAGTTGTCTTGGTGAAACCACTCCAACCCACTTACCGGCTCAACAACGTTGCATGCAAAAGCACACAAACATATAAAACATAAGAATCTAATAGCATTGCAAAGCCAAAGGGCGGATACTCGATGATCTTACCGTGACGAGAGCTCCTGTAGTAAAATCAGCAATAACACGATGACAGGTTATAAAACTTCCCAAACCATTTTATAGCCTACTTCATGTTATCAATGTGTTTTTTTTTTTGAAAATGGACAAATTAAATGGCTAAATTCAGTGCGACATGAGTTATGTTAGAAAAATAGAAGGGAAGGAAAGGACATTTTCAAGACGATTGTGGATCTACAAGCCATTCAGCCTGACGGCCTTGACGCGAGAAGTGTAAGGTCTGACGGATGTGATATGAAAACGTGAATTCAAACCATTCATATCATTCAAAAAACGCCATTTTACCATTGTTTCATATATTGGTGCATTAATTAACACGACACCGTGCGTTGGTAAGAAAACTTAAAATAAATTTAGTATCCGAATGCAATGTCAAGCATTGTTGACTCGTCATCGATTGACTCCTCGAATCACGTGTGGTTTCGACAGAAGTGTGCCAAAACAGTTTACCCGATGTGACAGATTTTCTATTTCAAATGAAAATTATTCCGTGCAAGGTATTTTTCTTGCTTATTGTATTGGTAATCACATTTGTATATTAGTATATTTTTTAATTTTGTTTTTTTTTCCAAAGAACGTCAATTACTTGACGTCGAATACTTGAGGACATTGTGTTAGTCATGTAAGCACGCGAATGGTTAATTTCCCTATAAAATGATAGGCTTTTCCTACCCTGTAAAACAAGAGGAGACAGGTACACGGTATGCAAGAATAACTGCTGCACATCTTTGCTGCACACACAGGATTTACAACAAAATTGCAAAATAAACGGGCTCGTCCGGGATTTGAACCCGGGACCTCTCGCACCCAAAGCGAGAATCATACCCCTAGACCAACGAGCCACATGTAGTTAGCTCAACATAAATATACAGCTGAGGTGTACTGACATTTAAGATAAGCTGACTGTCAATTTTAGGACAGTCTAAAGATGTTATCTGTGAAAAGTCTTATTCAAAACTCAAAACACAATAAAAAACGTGGGTTGAGGGAAGTGTTTTGCGAGTTTTATCGCCGATACTAGGATTTGGTTCAGAAATGTTGGTGCAGTTTTGTGTCACTTTTGCAGCAAGGTGTTTTGCAGCCAGTTTTTTTTATGGGGGTTTGGTTTGTGGGCTTAAGGAGGTGGGGGCAATGTTGATTTCCCGCGGTTGCTCGTGGGAGCCATCTGTAGATTCAAAAATGGAGGTAACCAGCTTGGTGTTTTGTGGCGCTCTGCGGGCCTGGTGGTTGACCCGTCTGTGGTTGGTCGCTGTGCTTGCCTCTTTGGTTGCGCGACGGCGACAGGGATTTGGGGTTTTTGCGAGGATATTTTCTTTTTGGGGGCCTGGGGTCTCGATTTGTTTCTTTTGTCCCTGTTGTCGTGTTCCTGCTTGTTCGGCTTCGCGGGTTCTGGTCTAGGTGGGGTAATTGAGTGCTTGCCCATTTTGCTTTGCGGTGCTGATTGCTTCTTGTGTTTTGTGCGTTTGTGTGTTTTTTTGTGCGGCATTGTTGCGCTGATGGATGGGTTGGGGTTGTTTCGCCGGTGCGGCCTTTTCTTGTTTGTTGGTGTGAGGGCCTGTTGGGGTGGATGTGTGGTTGGTACGCCCTATAGCCTGGTTAGGGCCCCCGATGGCAATTTGTTTTGCCGCTGGCCATTCCAGGGCGTTAGCCCAATGGTTCTCTTAGTCGTTAATTGTTTGTGACGTCTTTTTTGAAATGACATACTTATAACAACATGCTCTCTCTTCTCCTTTTTCGCTGCGTAGGGAGGCTGTGTTTTGTGACTTTTGCGATTCCTGATATGCATATTTCACTGTTTTAAAAATTTATCAGACCGGTATCCTCAAGAAGTTAATGATCAGCGTGAAGCCCTTATTCCTGATCTCGTTAAAGCGAGAAAGGAAGCCAAAACAGCCTTTTTTAGACGTGACAAGTAGAAAATACAGGAACATCGATACAATCTTCGCCGTCTTGCTGAAAACAAAGACTAGGAGCTAGGAGAAAATCATAAACTCTGTTCCAGCTTGCAACGTTGAAGGCTTAATAAAGTGTCCTGAAGACACTGGCTTTTTTAAATTATGAAATAATATTTGATGTTAATTTTTTAGTGAAACATGGGAAAGGCATTTGTTTTATTTTGAAAAAGATGTTTATATCAAATGTTCTTTACCTAGAAAATCAAGTCTCAATTCAAGAAGTTGTCATGGGAGTGGATGTTTGTTTAAGAGAAGTTATCTCCCGAAATTCTTTTGATAGTGTTACAAATACAAATGGATTTATTTTTGCAAAGTTAGCAAAATTTTAATTTTTATTTGTATTACTTTCTTGAACAGCCGGTAAGGCTACATTCTAACGTTGTTGCAGGAGATCTTAATGTCACCTGTATTGAGCAATCTTGCGAAATATCAAACACTGCTTATTTTTATCATTTTATTGATTTTTGATATCAATATAACAATATTACATTTAATGAAATACAACAAAGGTTCACAATAGGTACAACTGTTAATAATTCTGGCAAAATGTTGCTTGATTTGTCTGGAGGAATCAATATTAAGCTATGAAATGGGCGAAAAGGGGCTGATGCAGGTATTGGAGGCTATACTTTTTTGTCAAATATTGGCTAAAGTTTAATTGAATATGTAGTTTGCGAATTATTTTAAATGATAAATAATTTTAATGAACATCAAACCTGCTCTTCCCATGACCTAATTGCTGTAACATTTCACAGTGGAAAAGGGGAGACAGGGCCCGTCGCATCTAGAGAAGACCATGGCTGCATCCCGTGAGAAGGCGCCAATCATGTTGGCATTTAAAAAGACGCCACAAACAATCAACGAAAGTGAACCCGAGGGGTTACAGCCTTTGGACGTTCAAAGGCAAAACAAATTACCACTGGGGGGATTTAATCAGGTTCTGGGTGCACCAACCTCACAACTGCCCCAACAAGTTCTCATATGAACAAACAAGTTGTCTTTGTGAAAAAACTCCAATCCACCCATCAGCTGTTGCATGCAAAAAACACAAACATATAATACGTTTAAAGGCTTAAAGCATTGTATTAATGGTCCGAAACCAGAGCACCGGAGTCAAATCAGGAAGAACATGATGACAGAGATATAATTAATAAATCGATCTTCCAGGTTATTTTACAAGATTTCCTTATAAATCTTCAAACTCCTAAACACCTGTCACCGTTGTGAAACCAAAAGGGTAAGCATAATGGTCAACTGTAGATGGGTAAATCACCAGAAATGCAAAATTAAAGGGCTCGTCCGGGATTTGAACCCGAGACCTCTCGCACCCAAAGCGAGAATCATACCTCTAGACCAACGAGCCACATATGAGTGCTATAAATATACGACCTTAAGTGCACATAACCTTAAATATAAGCAACGTTGCTGCAAAACAAAATTTGCGTCAACCAATGCATGTAATTCATTGATTGGTCCATAATTAAAAGGAATACATGTGTATTAACTAATGTCTAAACTGTAAAACATATACTGGTACCTTGTGTGACTGTTTTAATAAACTAGATTTTATTTTTGCCGTAAAAAAGAGATTTTTAATTTTCTTTTTATTGTTGTAACTTTAATTTTGACAACTGTGAAAAATAATAAAAAAAACTTCATGAATTTAAGGTGGTTTTGATAGAGAATCTACAATGAGTCATAAACTTGATATTTCCACAAAGTCATTATAAAGAGTCTATAATTGTTTAAACTGATCACATATTACTCGCAGGAACGGTTTATGTACATTCTCATAGTCTAAGTCTATCAGTGATTGGAACCAGAGATATTATGCACTCTAAGCGAGAATCAACACTATGAACCAAAATATGTTTCAGTTGAATGATTTGCAGTAGCAATATAACGATATCCGCCACAAATTGTTGCAGACCTAATCAAAGACTTTGTAAATAGGGTAAATGATAGCTAAATAATATTTGTAAAGTGTTTGGTGAAAGAAATGTTGTGGTTTGCCAAAAGTGGGCTCGTCCGGGATTCGAACCCGGGACCTCTCGCACCCGAAGCGAGAATCATACCCCTAGGCCAACGAGCCTGTTAAAAACAATTGTTCTACATAGTTACTTTAATGGAGTTCAAGAAACACCGATAACATTTTTAAGGAACACAAACGTTAATGCTTTTAAGGTTACAAAGCATGCTCCATTGGAGTAGTAAAATAATGAATTTGAAGGTGTTTATATCATAAAGGTAGGGCATTTTCAGAACAAAAATTAGATCATATTATTCTATACACTAGTCTTACTAATACGATACGAATAGCTTCTTAACTTTGACCGCTTAAAATTATTATATACATCAATATCGATTTACAAATAGATGTAGATCGGAATGTTTACGAAATATACCGACTACAGGGTCAAATGTAAGAGTACCAAATCAATTATGTTGGATTATACAACTATAATATGTTGTTGATATTATGCGGTAATAAATAGTCAACTTCCGGATATTCGAGAAAGACTCCCATTTTAGATTTCAAGGTCAAAACATTTGGCTTTGTTATTTTGAACCCCGATATTATTTCGGCAGATAACCGTAACATATTGTGAGTATTAGGTGTTTTCTAGGCGTTTCAAACAGCAGTTCTGATGCAAACGCAATATGAAAAGCAGTCTTTCATATAACTTGATTATTTTTTTTAACGTAAATGAAGCCTAACAACACTACATTTGTTCGCTTGTGTTTGGCTACAGCAACATATTTTGACTCTCGAATTTCTTAAAGTTGACTTTTTGTTTCAGTATTACCTCAACACCATCATGTAGTTGGATGAAGATCAAGGTTTGCACGTGTTCCTTTTTCAGACGGTGAGCAGAGTGAGAAGGGAACCCACCTCATTCATTGGATTCTGTTTTTTTTAATCCGATTGGTTTCTGTCTCTGATTTTTCTTTCATTTTGGGGACAATTTGTCAATTATTCTTTTGATTTTTAAGACAATATCATTTTCTTTTATCGTTTTTCCACATGATTTGACCCAGTAGGATCATTTTTGAAAAATGGACATTCTCTTTCACTATAAAACATTTCCACCTTTGACAATTAGACATGTTCAGCATTAATGGGTGGTAAACATGTATGTACTGGTGGTTCGTCTGATGTGCCATTGAATGTTGTGGAAGGTGGATCATGACAGTCGTCTGAAATTCTTTAATTAGCCCCAGCATATGCACAATCCATCAGACCAGCTGCAGCAGGAAAAACAAAATATAGTGTCACTTATTTTCCAATACGATCAGCACTGCCTATAAGAGTATGTTGTTTGATTTGTCTGATGTTATTGCCTGTGTTTTTATATACATGATGATCTTTGGGAGATTGTGCCCTGTGCTTAAACCTACACATCTACAGGTTTATCCTGAAGTTGATAATATTTCAGTATTTGTGTTGACTGAATAAAGTAACTGTTAATTGAAGTTTGATTGAGTACTTTGCAGGATCAACTTCAAGATTGCGCGGTTACTTAGTCAACGGATGTCCTGTTTCGTTCAGCTCTAAATGCATAACTTTACCAGTAACCAGATTAATTGTTTCTTGTCTGCTGTAGAATTAACCTACCTTAGACGTGATTTTAAATAGTCATCATAAAGAGCTTCCTTTTGCTGACAATAGATGTCTGGATGCCTGACCTGATGAAATGATTGCAAATTCGTCCACATACTTTTTCTGCCAGTGTTGCTTTTGGAACTCTTAAGGCAAGAGAGGTCTTCCTAACTTCATTATTTTTCATTTTGCAGCTTAGGCTTTACTTAGATTGTTTTGTAGGTTAAACTTCTTATTGTTAACTTTTGCTAAAGAAATATACACTCACACAAAGTTTTAATTGGTCATCTATTCTATATATATATTTACATTAATTTTGTATGCTGGCTGGAATCGTTTCTTCCCTATGTAAAGAGAGTGTTTGAAAAGAACTGTTATGTCTTCGAACTAATCATTAAATGTGTTTTAATCGTAATTGATTGTGTTGTAAAATGACTTCGTTACCGTGTACTTAGATTTCAAAGGTCAAAATTAAAACAGTTTTTAATCGAAAGGGAGGTCATTATAAAATTGGAAATTTTAAATAGATTACATTTAAACAAATTTTGCTGATTAATAAGTTTCTGACTGGGTCTCCTTTTAAAACAAAACAAGCAATTTAAAGCAATTTTCTCGTAGGGCTTGACCTTTTATTGCACATAATGCATCGGAAGAAAAATTTATAATATCTCCCGTCAAACTGTTTTATACAAGTCCAGTACAAGATTAAAGCCCTAATTGATGACCGTAGTTAGAAACTTATCAGAAATATCGAGATATGTCAGAATTTTTTAATGAAATATTACGTACAAAAACTGACCAATTAGACCTTTGGGTGAATATACTTTTTATACTTGAGTATATACTTGTATAAAAGTGACAAAATTTCTCGAACACTTCAAATGTCAAGTTTTTGGAAAATCCAGTCAACCAAAGATATTTTGGAACCCATTCATATTTTTACGTAACTTTGTACGTGAAGTTTACTACGAACATTCTTTATAGTAGTGAGAGGGCCTAGATATATTCAAATAAGCAGACAAGATTATTGTACGGAGGCAAATATGGTTTGTTTAAGAAGAAGGCCAGTTTCAAAAAATGCGTTTGGGAATGGTGAACATTTATGAAACAGGGTCGGGTTTAGTTTAACTTCTCAATTTGGCTTTTTTACATACTGTAGCGAAAAGCATGACACATGTCAACTATCAACGCGCACGCTCTCGGAAAGTTTAAAAATGAAACTTCTCCTTGGAAATATAAATAGAGGAACTGTTCATTTCAGGAAGTTTAGAGTGTATCTCTAGTAAATGTTTGAATGCCTAAGCGGGGTAACCAATGAATCTGTCCTATTCTTAGTAACAACTGATCGTTTAATCTTATATCTAACCGCTGCTTGTCGCTCCTGCTAACAAGCAATTATTGCAAAAATTACGGGCTCGTCCGGGATTTGAACCCGGGACCTCTCGCACCCAAAGCGAGAATCATACCCCTAGACCAACGAGCCACATATTTATGACGTAGCAATAAATATATGGCCTTTAGTGCACTGACCTTCAAGATAAGCATACTTGGTGCAAACATAACTTTAGCTTAAACAAATAATACGAAATACCATAATTAATCCTTTAAGTTTTTATGCCCCCACGATTTCGGAGGCATATAGATTTGCACCCTTCCGTCCGTCTCTCCGTCCGTACGTACGTCCATTCGTCCATACGTCCCCAAAATCTTGTGACATGTGGAGGATCTACAAATTCTTAAAATAATGTCCATATTTTGAGGGGCTGTACTTGTTTAAACTTATCTCAGGTTACTCACAAGAACCGTTTTAGTAGTTATTCTGAGATTAGAACAAGAGCCCTCTTACACTTCTAGGAATCAGCACTTTAAACCAAAAATATGTTTTAGTTGAAGGATTGACTGTATCGATAACGCTGTTGCAGACCTAAACAAAGATTTTTTAGCTATGGAAAAATGATCTGTATGTTAATAAAATTTGTATAATGTGTGCTGTCAGATATATTCTTGTTTAAGAATCATGGTGAGCGGAGTGAGAGGTGAATCCGTCATCTTATTTTAGGTAAGATACGATGATCACATCGGCTTTTGCTGATGTTTAGGTTTAATCTTCTGTATAAAAAATCATTATCAAGAATCTCATTATCAGAACAATTATGTGTGCATCAGCATGAATCAAGACTGTCACATTTGTTCTCTTCTTTACTGGCTGACATAAAAAGCTAAAGAATACATCTTTTATTTACTAACTTTATTGGTTTGCACCTCTGATTTGAGTTTTCTTTTTGGGTGATATTTGTAAATTATTCCTAGATTTTTTTGTGACAATGTCATCAACTTTAACCGCCTTTCATTTATGATTTTACCTAGTGTGTTTTTATCTTGCAGCTTGCGCATTATCTTACACTCTAAAACTTTTCCCACCTTTTGCATGAAGAAACTTTAGAAGAATTTATGGATGGAGAAGATGTATGCACTGGTCATTCTTCTGTGTCATTGGAGGTTGAGAAACGTGCAACCAGTCGCCATTTCAGCCAATTAGATCCTTGAGACTGATATCAAAACTTAGTTTTATGATCTTGGGCCTTGTTATTCGTTGAATTGAATGGAGCTATGCTACGTTTCCGAAAAGCAGACTGCACACTGGTTGATGCTTCAGTGTATCTGTGTAAACTTTACAGTTTATGCGACATACATCATAGAGTGTAACAATACATCCACCAGATTCCCTTTTAATGGTGGCAGGCAGCATTCCATGCGACCTCGAAATGCCCGAAGCAGCTCACATCAAGAGGCCGTCATCCATTTTCGCGACCAGGAAACTGAAGGTCAAACTTACTTTTACAATTATCTCATATTGTATACATTTGTTCGACAAAGGGACCTTAGATATTGTTGTCAGTAATTAATTACTCATGAAAACATTAAAAATTGATGGTTCGCTTTTGCATTTGGTTGCAAATATAATTCCAGAACATTTTAAAGTCTAACTACTTTTCTTTATTGTTCTACCTTTTTAATTAATAACATTGATTCGTGCCAAGTTTTATTGAACTGCGTTTTGTCATTAAAAAGATTTTAATAATTTTCTTTCATTAATGACAGTGCAATGGCGACTGCCAAAACACCTTAATGCTACATGTAATCGCTGCTCACCGATTATGCCAACAAAGCAAAAATTGCAAGAAATACGGGCTCGTCCGGGATTTGAACGCGGGATCTTTCGCACCCTAAGCAAAATCATACCCCTAGACCAACGAGCAACATGTAATAAACGCTACAAAAATAAACTACTCAAATGCGGTGGCATTTAAGATTAGCTGATCGTCGATTTTAGGACAGTCTAAAACGGGTATCTTTGAAAAGTCTCATTAATGCATGTTATTTATTCACAACTAAAAACACCTTATAATGTATCAGACCAGTATCCTCAAGAAGTTAAGAGTTAGCGTAATGCCCTGATTCCTGATCTCGTAATTTTAAGCGAAAAGCGACGGCAAAACAGCATTTCTTCGACGTGATAAGTTGATAATACAGGAAAATTGATACATTTTTTGTCGTGTTCATGAAAACAGACTTTGAGTTGATTATGTAATTTGTTTTTGCGAATTATTTTAATTGATAAATAATTTTAAAATTCACGAACTTCAAACCTGCTCTTCCCACGCCCCAATTGCTGTGAAATTTAACCGTGGAGAAAGGGAGACACGACTTGTTTATCTGGAGAAGACCATGACTGCATCCCGAGAGAAGGCGACAATCATGTTGGCAGTTATCATCAGCTTATAGAAGAGAAGATCCTAGAACTTTCAATAATTTTCTCCGCATGCCAAGTGAGGTGATGGAAAATTGGAATTGGTCCGTCATCGCCTCTGGAAGCAAGATGGCTCGAACAGGGAGCCCTTGAATCAAGGCCTCAAGTTAGATTCTACGCTACGCCACCAGGTTTCTTGTGCCAAGTACTTGGACATGCAGTACTCATTGTGGGTCGCTGAGAATTTTCCTTTTGTAGTGGTAAAAGACGTATGCTATGCTATATGTGAGGAATGTCTTGATGAGGTTATGACAGCACCCTCGACACCTAAAGAATAGAATCAAACTGGCTGAGGATTCCCTCAAGAAGTTGAACTTACCTTATTGTGTGGGTGCCATTGATGGAAAACACATAGCGATCAGAAAGCCTGCTAGCTCTAGTTAATTGTTTGTTTCTGGCTGTACAGCTGCGGCTGTTCTCCCTCTCGCTTTAGACGCTTTTCCACCTCCCATTGCATAGCACTCACAACACATAACAACTCAAAATAAAACAGCTGCATACAGCAGTATGATGTGATGATGAGGCAAATCGAGCACACCTTTTCGCCAGTCTTGTTAAGCGTCCGGTAACGGCCGAATACAGAAATGTCATTTTGTAAAGCTTCGCACGGATTCGAAAGCATGCGTAATGTAACTCTTTAGTTTGCGTTCCAAATCGCTAACAAAAATACTGATTGCGCGAACCAACATATTTTCGCGAATAACAGTAAACGTTCGTCTTAATTCGTAAATCATTCGCAACTAATAGTTTCCCTTCGTATACCTTTCGTTATATTTTAATACAATGTAAAACATTTGCAAACCGTTTCGCTCAAAGCGAAATGACAAATTTATCCAATTCACAAGGTTTCAATGGATTCGACAATGTGTGAGGAGCCCTTTAATTTTTTTTTTCATGTATTGACGTATGTAATAAAGAAGCTTTGGCTATATTTTTGTGAAAAGTTGTAAATAACTTCATGCCGTTAGTATATGATAGATAGATAAACTTGTAATTTAGAAATGTTCTCTTTCACATAAAATGGCTGGTCCGGGATTTGAATCCGTTTCCTATCGTACCCTAAGCGAGAATCATACCCCTAAACCAACGAGCCGATGAGATACTCAGGTATCTCATTTCTTACTGAATTGAAGTACATCATAATCCAAACAGTCGTTATAACTTATAAAGGAGTTATGTACAATAGTTATTCATAACAAAGTATAAGCTTGTCTGGGATTAGAACCAAAGACCCCTCACACTTCTAAGCGACAATCAACACTAGATCAAACAAAACATATGTTTCTTTTATAAGAATTAACCGAAACAATAAAACATTATATTGACAGATGATCGTGTATGACTGTGCTACGTATATAAAGCATTATTTCAAATAACTTGATTATTAAAAAAAGCGAAATACGCATAACAGGAATGGCCACATCAAGCAAGCAGGAACAGCTGCCCCACACAGCCAAAACGTAAAGAAGAGAGCATGGTTATACAATAATAAATTAAAAAAAATATACGCCACAAACAATTAACGAAGGTGTAAACCCGAGGGGTTACAGCCTTTGAACGGTTAGATGCAAAACTAATTGCCACTGGGGTGGAGGTTAAACCAGGTTCTACGGTGCACCAACCCCACACTTGTCCAAACAGGTTCTCACATGAACCAAGAAGTACCAGTTGTCTTGATGAACCCACTCATCAGTTCAACAATGTTGCATGCAAAAGAACACAATCATATAAAACGTTTAAAAGCTTAAACCTTGTATTTCTTGAAAAGCCTAACATTATTTGACTAATTGGCACTAAACATTGTAGACCAACATATACTTATTTCAGGTGAGTTGCTTTGGTATATTGTTAATGAATTTCAGTGTTCTCATGCAAACGGTTTTTCTTTTGTTTTAGTATGTGCTTGGTAAAGAGAACATGAATTAGACTAAATTGAGCTTGCAAACATTTACTTCATCCGTAGCAAAATACATTTCTTTACTAAAATCTAGGTGGCAAAAAGTATTTCCCCCAAAATTCATTTTTGAAATTTTAGCTTGTTTTCGCCATTTGCACTGCTTGCGACCTCTTAACTGTGGCTTAAATAAATATACACTCACCCAATGTTCTAACTGGTCATCAATTCTATATTATTTACATTGTATGCTGGCTGGTTTCGTTCCTTCCCTATGTCAAGAGTGTGTTTGTTATGTCTGGGAATCAATCATTAAATGTAATTATAATCGTAATTGATTGTGTTGTAAAATGAATTCGTTACTGTGTACTTAGATTGCAAGGCGAAAATTAGAACAGTTTTTAATCAAAATGGAAGTTATTATAAAATCTGGTACTTTGAAAAGAATAGATTTAGACAAATTTTGCTGATTTATAAGTTTCTGACTGGGTCTTCTTTTAAAACAAAATAATCATTTAGGAGCAATTTTCACGTAGCTTGACATTTTATTGCACAAAATGCATCTGGAGCAAATATTTATAATAACTCCGGTCAAACTGTTGCATTCAAGTCCATTACAAGATTTAAGCTTAAATTGATGACTGTAGTTGGCAACTTATCACAAATACCGAGGTATGTCAAAGCCTTTTTAATGAAATATTACGTACAAAAACTGACCAGTTAGACCTTTGGAGTATAAACATGAGTATATACATGTATAAGATTGACAAAATTCCTCGATCACTCATAATGTCAAGTTTATGGAAAATCCAGTCAACCAAATATATTAAGGTAAGCCATTCATATTTTACGTAACTATTTACGTGAAGTTAACTAAAAATTCGTTATCCTAGTGAGAGGGCCTGGAATGTATTCTAATAAGCAGACACGATTATTGTACGCAGGCAAATATGGATTGTTTAAAGAAGATCGACCAGTTAAAAAATGCGTTTGGGAATAGTAAAAAGTTATGAAGGGTCGGGTTTATTTTAAGTTGAACCTACATTTAGTTTTTCTACACCTTGTGCGAAAAGCATAACACATGTCAACAATCAACGAGCATGCGCTCGGAAAGTTTACAAACAAAACTTCTCCTTGGTAATGCAACTAGAGGAACTGCTCAGTTCAGGAAGTTTAGAGTGTATCTGTAGTAAAGGTTCGAATGTTCGGGGTAGCCAATGAATCTGGCCTATTCTTAGTAACAAATGATCGTTTAATACTACATGTAACCGATGCTTGTTGATCCTGCATACGAAGCAATTATTGCAAAATTTAAGGGCTCGTCCGGGATTTGAAGCCGGGACCTCTCGCACCCAAAGCGAGAATCATACCCCTAGACCAACGAGCCACATATTAATGTAACATTTAAATATATGGTGTTTTGTGCACTGACCTTAAAGATAAGCATACTTGGTGCAAACATAACTGTAGCTTAAGGGATTGCCACACTCCTCCCAATTCTATTCATCAATAAAAAGAAAATTATTAAAATCTCCATAACGGCAAAATGCTGTTAAATGAAACTTTGCACAAATGTATGTCATTAATGTATCTTTATTTTGCATATGGTAAGACACGTTAGAACAGTAAAGAAAAATAGCGAGATCTAAAAATTCCCAAAACTTCTATTTACATAAATTCACAAAAACTAAAGAACACAAAACATCATTTTATATGCCCACGTGATTAATATGATACTGACAACAATTTATTGTGTCCTCGTGACTTACATATGTAAACTTTACGAGATATTAGTTAAATTGCGTTTGACCTTCAATTTCCTGGTCGCGTAAAAGGATGACAATCACTGATTTCTCTTTTAGTGGTTGAAAGTTTTTTACAAAGTACACAACATTTTCTTGTCAGTATCATTGCGCGTGTAAATTTAAAATTATTGTCGTGGAATAAATTCCATAACGTTCCAGCAGACGTTATATGGCGCGTTAACGCTTACTAGGTATTGGTGAAGTCGCGGACGTCACTTCCGTATTATTGTTTGTTATGTAGAGTAAAATAAAAGGTCGAACCTGGAATACGCAGTCTAAGTTGTTCTTACACAACCGAGTACATTCATCACATTTTATGGTGCCGAGACGAAACAAATCAAGAAATATGAAGCTAGAGAAAATCCTATCAATACGAGAAGCGCACAGACGGGCAATTTCCATCAGATTTGATGAATTTGAGGCGGCTAAAGAAGACTCAACTTCACTGAAGTGCCGTATATTGCTGAGAGGTATTGAAGAGAAAGTTGAGATTTAACTTCGCTAAACGATAAAGTACAAGAGGCGATAGAAACCGCGGACATTACGGACGAGATACTAGCAACCGAAGATTACACAGCCCAGCTACATATACGAGTTGGAGAGATCCAAGAGTATATGAGATTAAGAAACGTTCAAGATGGCCGTGCGCAACAGAACACCAGCAACAACCAGACCGAAGAGACGGAGGTAACACCAGCGGTAACTCGCATAGACACCGCCGACGGGCCGTCATACGTGGGAGATTTTAACATACAAACGGTAACAGTCAACACAGGTTTGCAGCATCAAACTGTAAGTACGTACTTAAATAATCATAAGCTGCCAACGCTGACCTTGCCCACCTTTACAGGAGATATTCTTGACTGGCATAGCTTTTGGGACGCATTTAATGCAGCTGTTCATTCAAACCCACACTTAACGGATGCGCAAAAGTTCACCTACCTTAAATCCCAGTTAGAAGGTGATGCAGCCAGAGCCGTAGCGGGATTTAGTTTAACAAACGCTAACTACACTGAGGCATTAGAGTTGTTAACGGATAGGTTTGGCAGGACTAGTAAAATTATAAATGCCCACATGCAAGCCTTGTTACATTTGCCGCCCCCGAGTTCACATATTGACAGCCTCCGAAATTACTATGATCAACTAGAAACAAATGTACGGGGCCTAGAAACATTAGGTGAAAATCAGGAGAATTTCGGTGGTCTACTTGTGCCAGTAATTCTAGGTAAGCTTCCCTCTGAGTTACGCAGAAACCTTGCCAGAATAAATGAGACGGAAAAGTGGTCATTACCAGATTTACGTAAAGCCTTTAATCGGGAATTAAACATTATTGAGGCGGGACTAGACGATACGAACCATCAATGCGCGTACATCCCGACGGCCTCATTTCATACAAGCACAAGCACCAGACGACATAGCGATACACAGAACTTGCAGCATAAACAGGTACCTGCTCAACATAAACCAAAATGCGCGTTTTGTGAAGGAAACCACCTGCCTGCCGACTGCTTTCAAGTGAAAGATCACAATACAAGAATACAGGTTATCAAACAAAAACGTTTGTGTTTCAACTGTTTACACACACATAAAGTATCAGACTGTCCGTCACATTTCCGTTGTCGTACATGCAAACGAAAACATCACACGAGTATATGTACTAACAATCTGACTGAAGCGCCACGTTATCAACACTCTGCAACACGCACGTCGCACGCAAACATTGTAAATACGTGTCCTCTAACTCCACCATTTCCAGCAACGCAACCCACGTCCTCACAGCCAAACACATTCACGTTACATACTACGTCATGTGAACCGACTCAGGGTGTTTTACTGAAGACAGCTGTCGCACCGATCTGCACCGACAAGTTACAAGTAGAAGCAAATGTCCTGTTTGATGAGGGTGCACAGAGATCGTTTATAACAGAGAAGTTGGCACACAGACTCCAGATTGCGCGCACCGGAAGTGAGGTAATACACCTAGCATCATTTGGAAATTCTACCCAGTCCGTACGTCGGTTTGACAAGGCGACAATACATTTTAAAACCCTAGAGGGTGAGTTGATTACATTAAGCGTTCTAATAGTACCGACAATAGCAGCACCACTTAATAACAGCACACAGAGGCAAGTCAATCAGCTACCATACTTGAGAGGGTTGACGTTGGTTCATCATGTGACATTAGAAGACATGTTCGAGATTGAAGTTCTGGTAGGCGCCAATCACGTTTGGAACATCATACAGGATACAGTGATTCGCGGCGATGGTCCGACAGCTGTGGCATCAAAGCTCGGATTTCTTCTGTCCGGACCACTTCCGGCCACGCCCATGCATAAGAATAATACATATATCATGAACGTGATAACAGCACCTCCACCGATTTGTGATCTTGAGAAATTCTGGAATCTTGAAAGTATTGGAGTGTGTGAACAAATCCCTAAACAGACCGGATGTGACATACTAGAGACATACAAACAGACATGTATAACATTCGAAAACAACCAGTATGTAGCGAAACTACCTTGGAAATCTGATCACGAACCATTACCGTCCAATTACCACATCGCGAAACGGAGAGCAGAGAGCACTATTGCTCTCCTGAACAAGGAACCGGAAATGCTAATGCATTACGGAAAAAATCATCGAAGAACAGGAAATGAAAGGATTCATAGAACGAGTTTCAGAAACTGAGTTAAACAAAATTGATGTACACTACATACCACACCATGCAGTGAGAAAGGACTCAACAACCACACCCATCCGAGTAGTATATGATTGTAGCTGTAAACAAGCAAGCGACCAGCCAAGTCTAAATGACTGCTTGGAATCTACACCACCCGAGTTAAACGACTTGAGCGGCATTTTACTGAGATTTCGACTGCATAAATACGGTGTTTTCAGCGACATAGAAAAGGCGTTTCAACACGTTGGTTTACATGAAAAAGACCGAGATTTTACAAGATTTCTATGGTTGACAGACCCCATCGATCCTACCAGTGCACTACAAACCTACCGTTTCAAATCGGTATTATTTGGCGCAACGTGTTCGCCATTTATATTAAATGCGACCATACATAAACATCTTGAAAGCAACCCATGCTGGGTGAGTGACTTGCTAAGACAAGATCTGTATGTGGACAATATCCTCACGTCATTACCACAAGAAAAAACGGTCATAGAATATTTTCAGAAATCACGTGACATCATGTCGTCTGCTGGATTCAACTTACGATCATGGACTTCTAACAGTGCAACACTGAGACAGACAGCGTTAACGGCGGGCGTTTTAGACAGCGACCAGATAACCAAGGTACTCGGCATGCGCTGGAATACTACAACTGACGAGCTAATGTTTACAGTCAAACACATTCCAGACACAGATATTTGCACAAAAAGAGAAATACTACAGCAGACTTCACGCATATACGATCCTCTTGGAATTCTTAGCCCCGTTACGATTCGTGCGAAATTACTTTTGCAAGAAATTTGGCGGGAAAAGTTTTACTGGGATTTACCGTTACCAGATAACATTCAAACAAGTTGGACTGAAATTGTGAAGGACCTTAATGTAGCCATAGAAACCAAGTTTCAACGCCACTACTTCCGTTCATCACTGGAAGCTGCCATGACATCAGATTCGGACGACAAACATATTCTGCACATTTTTGTGGATGCAAGCCAAAGCGCTTATGGAGCTGTAGCGTACTTGTGTAAACGCAATATCTGCACCTTGATCATGGCTAAAAATCGCGTGGCACCTTTAAAAGAGATTACCCTACCACGTTTAGAGTTAATGGCGGCAGTTATCGGAGTTCGTTTAGCTAAACACATACATAACACGTTACCATGTCAGGAGACTCACTACTGGTCAGATAGCCAGATTGTCCTTCATTGGATCAGAGCAAAGAAACCGCTGAACAGATTCGTTCAAAATAGAATACAAGAAATCCGAGAAATAACCGGAAATGACACTTGGCGTTACTGTCCGACCAGTGACAACCCAGCAGACCTTCAAACACGCGGTCTTAGTGCCAGCACATTTCAAGAGAGTAAATCATGGCAGCATGGTCCCCGGTGGATACTCGATAAATCAAAATGGCCGACCTGGGAGCCACAGACTCTAACAACGTTGACCACGACAACAGAAGTGAATACAGCAACCACACAATCTACAACAGTGCCGAGTCAAGATCCAGAACTGATAAATTTCCACAGGTTCAGCAGCTACAAACGTCTGCTACGTGTGATAGCGTATAAGTGTAGATTTTTGCACAATATCAGAACCACTGTTGAACTTCGCAAATCCGGAACACTGACAGTAACAGAGCTACGACAAGCAGAAATACATGTAATACGACGCAGCCAATCTTTGAAAGTACTTGTCCTATTCACTTCATACTTGGAATATATCATCAGCACGAACAATGCCATCTGTGACGACAAGAATGATAACTCCAGTTTCAATATTTTTTGAGTTATGCCCCTTTCAAATGCAACTTTAAGCTGAAACTTAATGTTGCCTATAACTTTGAAAGTACTTGTCCTATTCACTTCATACTTGAAATATATCATCAGCACGAACAATGCCATTTGTAACGACATGAATGATAACTCCAGTTTCAATATTTTTTTAGTTATGTCCCTTTCAAATGCAACTTTAACCTGAAACTTAATGTTGCCTATAACTTTGAATGTACTTGTCCTATTAACTTCATACTTGGAATATATCATCAGCACGAACAATGCCATCTGTGACGACAGGAATGATAACTCCAGTTTCAATATTTTTTGAGTTATGTCTCTTTTAAATGCAGCTTTAACCTGAAACTTAATGTTGCCTATAACTTTGAATGTACTTGTCCTATTCACTTCATACTTGGAATATATCATCAGCATAAACAGTGCCATCTGTGACGACAAGAATGATAACTCCAGTTTCAATATTTTTTGAGTTATGCCCCTTTCAAATGCAACTTTAACCTGAAACTTAATGTTGCCTATAACTTCGAAAGTACTTGTCCTATTCACTTCATACTTGAAATATATCATCAGCATGAACAATGCCATCTGTGACGACAAGAATGATAACTCCAGTTTCAATATTTTTTGAGTTATGCCCCTTTCAAATGCAACTTTAACCTGAAACTTAATGTTGCCTATAACTTTAAAAGTTCTTGTCCTATTCACTTCATACTTGGAATATATCATCAGCATGAACAATGCCATCTGTGACGACAAGAATGATAACTCCAGTTTCAATATTTTTTGAGTTATGCCCCTTTCAAATGCAACTTTAACCTGAAACTTAATGTTGCCTATAACTTCGAAAGTACTTATCCTATTCACTTCATACTTGAAAAATTTCATCAGCACGAACAATGACATCTGTGACGACAAGAATAATAACTCCCGTTTCAATATTTGTTTAGTTATGCCCCTTTCAAATGCAACTTTAACCTGAAACTTAATGTTGCCTATAACTTTGAAAGTACTTGTCCGATTCACTTCATACTTAGAATATTTCATCAGCATGAACAGTGCCATTTGTGACAACAAGAATGATAACTCCAGTTTCAATATTTTTTGAGTTATGCCCCTTTCAAATGCAACTTTAACCTGAAACTTAATGTTGCCTATAACTTCGAAAGTACTTGTCCTATTCACTTCATACTTGAAATATATCATCAGCACGAACAATGACATCTGTGACGACAAGAATGATAACTCCAGTTTCAATATTTTTTGAGTTATGCCCCTTTCAAATGCAACTTTAACCTGAAACTTAATGTTGCCTATAACTTTGAAAGTACTTGTCCTATTCACTTCATACTTGGAATATTTCATCAGCATGAACAGTGCCATTTGTGACAACAAGAATGATAACTCCAGTTTCAATATTTTTTGAGTTATGCCCCTTTCAAATGCAACTTTAACATGAAACTTAATGTTGCCTATAACTTTGAAAGTACTTGTCCTATTCACTTCGTACTTGGAATATATCATCAGCACTAACAATGCCATCTGTGATGACAAGAATGATAACTCCAGTTTCAATATTTTATGTGTAATATCCCTTTCAAATGCAACTTTAACATGAAACTTAGTGTTGCCTGTAAAATGGAAATAACTTCTTCAATTAATTCACTTTAATACTTTAAATAACTCATCTGCATTTGCAGAACAATTTTTGAAAATGATAACTCAGGTTTCACCATTATTTTAGTTATTCCCCTTTTAAATGTAATTTAGATGACACATATGTTCTGTTGTGTAGTATTGAAATCAACTTCAATTAAATATTTTTATTATATATGATTAAACATAGGCCCACATTTCAACGTTTTCCAAGCAGGCGACACATGTGTTCCGCGGAACACAACATTCTAGTTATTTATTTATATAATTTTGTTGCTGTGTAACTATGTTCACATTTCACTATAATACTAGTAAACAGTACTTATTACTGTACCTGTTCACAGTATATACAGTTAGTTGTCCGGTTCCGGTGGATGTTTCATATCTTGTGCATAAGCTGTTTTATAGGTCGATCTAGGAAACGTGTTTTTTGCATATCAGTAGGAAAATATCTCCTCTATAAAATAGAATTTTAGTTTTTTCCATTTCATTCAAAAATCGTCTGCAAATAGTTGACTTAGCGCTGTTAGTATTTAGCTAGTTCCGACGAGCATTTGTCACTTCTGGTGGAAAAAGAGTCATAGGTAAAATCATTGCTAGAGGCGCCAAACGGGATTTCCTTTCACTGATGCTGCTGCAACACCTTGTCAAGTCGTATCTTGAAATTTTTTTCGTGAAGTAAAATACCAAAAGGACAAAATCTGCATTTAATATCACAATGAATAACTTAGAATTAATGTACAACACTTTGTTATTAACGTCTATACCAGCACTTAAAAATCAAGCCTCCAACGGATGTTTCCTTGGAAGTTGATCTTGAGTATACCAATGTGCATGATGAAAATGCAGCTCTTCCGTGGATTCCAGCATTAAAAGAACTACCTACAGAGCTACACGATGTTACAAGCGACTCAGGGCGCTTTATGAAGGTTGCCCGGTTCCTGGGGATTTGCTAATTCTGGGGGATTCCGAATATTACTCACGTATTTCCGGTTGGCAGCTGTTGTCGGCGAAAGGTATGTTGACAATTTATTTTAATCAAGCATCGATTTATATTTGTAGTGATTTTCAGAAACATTGATAAACATTAAGTTAATGAAATATAAATTCTAAAACATGCCAGGTATGGCAATTTTGCATGAGTGAGTCGTGTTGGAAACACTTCTTTTTTGGATATTTTTTCTGATCAAACATGTTCACAAATAGTTAAAATTGTTTCCTCTTTAATTTTTATAATGACAAACATGTTTGCAAGAAGCTCCTCCATCTGGTGCCTCGTCAAGAAAAATCATGAATAAATGTTAATGATTCGCCGGAACTAGTCAAAGGGGGTCACCCTCGTTGCACAGCAAGTTTTGTAAAAGGAAACAATTTCGTCCAGCCAATATTTGTATTAATACCATCTGTAATGATTGTACATTAAAAATTGATTCAGCTTTTGCAACATAATTGATGTTTGGAATGTTGGTCTCTCGAGTATTTATAGAACGCGGTTTTCCAACACGACTCACTAATGCAAAATTACCATACCTGGCACGTTTTGAATTTCTATTTCATAAACGTAATGTTATTTAATGTTTCTGAAAATCACTACAAATATAAATCAATGTTTGACTAAAAGAATTGTCAACATACATTTCGCCGCCGACAGGCGCCAACCGGAAATACGCAAGTAATATTCGGAATATGCCGGCTCCCATGTAGAAGGTTATATTTAAAGCAGAGTCGGTGCAAGATTTCCAGAAAGGGGTTTATTTGGGGGCACTATGAAGGTATTTACACGATAACTTTCTGGCCAAAATCCCCATGAACATAAAATATTGCTGCCTCCGAAAAGGTGTTCGAGCGAACGCACCGAGCCCCCTCTGGATCCGCCCTTAGTCTCAATAATTCTACTGCAAGCACAGACCCATGATCGTTGTCTGTCCTTTACGTCTCAAGCAGTTACGATCTAAACTGTGGCGGAAATCGACCCGATGTAAATTCTGTTATTTATCGGTAAACGTGAGTCAGGTAAACTTAAAGCGCCGAAATCGAAATTTGTTGACATGGATGGAGATTTAAAAGAGTTTTGCATAAAAAACGAAACCGTTATTTATAAAGGATTACATATATTGATTCTACTTGAATGTGGCTTTTCAGGTATGTAAATTTTTTTTATAGATACATATGGTTTAGGATGCTTTATGGAGCCGCCAAGTTGCGAATCAAATTCCGATCGGCGGCATATAGAAATAGAAGAAACATTTACCGCATTGATTTGAATAGTAACTGGGTTTTGCGCGAAGGACGATCATCACATATATAGAAAAGTCATTGTCGCGCACAAATAGTTGTGCTAGATCCGCCTCTGTATAATTTTGTACTACTACTGTAACAAACACCTGTGATGGTACCGTTTAATGATTTATAAAAGATTTCCAGTTAAATGTTGATATGGTTTCGGATGTGTATAGAATTTCCAAAAAGATTTTTTTCCAATGTGTTTATACAATGAGACCGGTGACTACATATTGGATTATCAGTGCTGTGCAAATCGTTATCCAGAAAATTTAAAGAACTAAATCTTTTTTATATATCGTTTAAATGCATCCTATCAGGGATGAAAGTAAATAACATAACATTGTTTTTACACTCTTTTATCTACGTTTCGGCATAAAGCCTTTTTCAAGATTATTTATAGAAAATTTCTACATTTTTGTGACGTTGACGTTAAGATGTTTAGTATTTCCTGTTTGTGCTGTAAAACAATGACACAAATGTAGAAATTTTCTATAAATAATCTTGAAAAAGGCTTTATGCCGAAACGTAGATAAAAGAGTGTAAAAACAATGTTAAATCTTTTTTGTGATGTAGCTACAGTAAAAACAGCAGTAGTAGTCAATAGTAGCAGTAGTAGTAGTAGTAGTAGTCACAGCAATACAATAAGTATATGATAGTGGCGGTATTGGTGATAGTTGATCCAAAGACATATATATTACATATATTTTGGTTGATCGCAGCAAGTTTTCTTTTCTCTACTACAGGTAAGCAAAGCGATCAACTACCACCAATACCAACTAGAGGATCTAGTTGCATGAAACCGGCAGGGGTTAAATAGTTCATGAATTGTTGCAGGTAAATCTTGAACTCTTTCAGTTTCTGTTATTCATGCCGTCTTTTTCTCGCTGATTTCACTCCATGTGCTCTGGTCATGTCGAAGTCAAGGGTCCAAGATAATAAAACTAAGTTTTGAGATCAGTCTCAAATCTCAAGGATCTGATTGGCTGAAATGGTGACTAGTCGCCATTTCAGCCAATCAGATGCTTGAGATTTGAGACTGATCTCCAGATTTAGTTTTATGATCTTGGGCACAGGAGTGCCTGTCCGGCATTTCGCTTGACAATGCCCTTTGCTACTTAGTTTTAAGTGTTTGTTCCCTTTGCATGCAACACTGGTAGGACTTTATTCACGTTGGTTACTTGTATCTGTTTATTCAACATAATCTTGCAGGTCAAGTGTGCAACCTTAAACCTGCTGTAAACATCCAATTGCTACTAAACGTTGTATGGTTGTACCACTCGATGATCCTTTTTTCTACTCATCATATTTACTCGTATCATCTTTTATGAAGAGTAAATGTCTCAAACTGGACTTAATACATACTTTTTTTCATAACAGATCTATAATCAAAATTGATTTAATTAAGAACTCTCATTCGCGCATTGAAAATAAATCATTTGCAAATCAAATCTGTATTTTTCCTAAATACAAACTCCGATGCTGTAGAAACGCAAAAAATACATTTTTTTATTATAAAAACAAAGCAGTCGGAACAACAGCAATATCCCCCGCCGCAGATGTGAATGTGGGAAAGGTTATGGTTGGTTCAGAGCAAATTGAACAATAGCTCTGGGCAACGGGCAGGCAGGTGGAAGCCAATTCAAGTTCAAGGGTATGTCGTGTTCAGGTAAGTTTCAGAGTATTGACCTGCTCA
The DNA here is from genome assembly GCA_038501625.1 of Corbicula japonica. Taxonomy (NCBI): domain Eukaryota; kingdom Metazoa; phylum Mollusca; class Bivalvia; order Venerida; family Cyrenidae; genus Corbicula; species Corbicula japonica. The sequence continues at coordinate 1,025,020 of JAZAYU010000187.1, forward strand.
AACACCACAGGCGGTCTTGACCTTGAGCCAGCCAGGTTGGAACATGGGTTCTACACATCAGGTTCATGAACTGAACATTTCACTTAAGTTTCATGATATTCATTCCAGGGGTTCAGAAGATATGAACTGGACACGAAATGCATGGTTCAAATCTTCAAACACCACTGGTGACCTTGACATTGAGCCGGCCATGCTGGAACATGGGTTCTGCACGTCGTCTTGATGGGGGAGAACATTTGACTAAAGTTTTATGAAATTCGTTCAAGGGGTTAAAAAGTTATAGACCGGACACAAAGCATGCAACTTTCATGAAATTCCTTCAAGGCTTTTCAAAAAGGAAGAGTCTCCTCGACCGGCTGCCGGTCGAGAATATACACGTAGGACTGTCTCCTCGACCGGCTCCGGTCTAGGAGAATATACAGGTAGGGCCGTCTCATCGACCGGTTCCAGAATAAATAATTAATAATATTTTGTGTTTAAACATAAACATCGGACGCAACAATCGGGAAAAGTTTGGTAAAAATGTTTGTTTGTTTCTTTTATGTCAATGTGTTTTCACGTGTTGCTTGCACTCTGATGTTTCGGCAATTAAAACTTGTTTAAACCATCAATACTAATTGATCTAATCAGTTTGCAGTTAAATATGTCGCAGTAGCTTTGTTAAATGCCGCCGTTCAGAGGGTTGGTAATTAGCCTATTGTTTGTTGTTACTTAATAAAATACAACAGATATGTCTCTATCATTTTGTCATTATTCTGTGTTGATTCTAGATTTGAATCGTATTGTTTAAGTGGAATAATAAACATGGATGTCGGAATATATATTTTTTGTTGTAATGTGTTTCCGTAGAATTTTCAATCACCAGTTTTAAAATGGATGACGAAGGTTAAGTTTAGCGAATTGACTTTCAGTTGTATTCACGGGGGAAGGATACTTAAATCAAACGGCGATGGAAAAAAAAAACAAATGAGGTATGTACCTTATAAAATTTTGTCATATGCGCCGTGGGGACCACGCACGACTATTAAAGTGCTCAATTGCAAGCCGAAATTTTATGAAAGTTTTATAAAATACAACCAAAACACGTAAATTTACTTATTACTCACATTAGGAGTTACATGCATTAAGAAAAAAGATTCCCAATAAAAATGATATTCGTTTACAATTTGTTACGGACTGAGTACCGGGAAATCAGTCGTTTTATGTATCAAAACTGTTTTGCATTCATGTGTCACATTTTTAGTTTCTTAAATGAAGTTTAAGTGTTATACTCACATTTGTATGTCACGTGTTCATCCTTTTCTCGAAATAAAAGATGTTCATTCAAGCTTTGGCACGCCGGGGGAACTCTGATATGGAACTCGTCTTGCGCTCCCGATAAAATCATATCAGCCGCTTCCGGGGTTCCATATCAGACGAAAAATTGACAGCGAACAAGGTAGGTGATCCTAAATTTCCATCGATCACATAAATTAGGGACCATTTCCCGGAAAAACTCGAATGCTATTCGACTCTCCTTTTAATCACGAACAAAATGATATTTGTCTCTTTTTGATCAGTGCAAAATCGACTGATAAAACGATTTTGAAAGCAAAGGATTGATAATAACTGTAGGCCGATCTTAGAACATTTTATGAAATAATACGTTGTTTACTTCTTTGTAAGCAAGTAGTATCGTGTGTATGCGTAAAATTAGATGATATCTTCCATCAGATGAAACTTTGGTGGCCAAAAAATGTACAGCTACTGAATTATTCGTTAAAATATTTTTGAGCTCCATATCACGCTGACGAGTTCCATATCAGACCAAGCAGTTTCGCATTAAAATGCTTTTAAGCATGTATAACTATATATGAAAGGATGTTTTACATTTAATTATATTAATTGTTGCGGTAGAATGATTTTAAAAATTAAATTTGTCATTGCTCATTGAGTTTCTTTTCCATTATTCAGGGGATGGATCGCTTGGGTCAGGGCTTACTAACGTCGGATGGAGTTGAGAAACCAAGGACCGTTTCTTCGACACGCCAATCAGAAAAAAGTAAAAGAAGAAAATATTTAAGTTTCAAGTCTGGTATCAATGAAACACGGCGTGGTGAAATGCCTGTTCGAGCACATTATACACAATCAAGGAAACCAAAGTCCCAATGGCGAAACAATGTGAACTTTACTTTTACAACTGATTTATGGTCTGCCTTAAAATGTTCGACTTCCAAATGAATGCATCAGGTGTATTACCAGTGACAGACTTAAAAAATAATTTCACGTTCTAGAAAATCAATCACTTTTTGAGTGAACAATGACTTTTAATGTTATAAAAAATATGCGATATTATTAGTTTGTATAAATACATCTGTAACCTGGATTACATGCCATTTGTTGCGACTGTTTTAGAAGTTTTAATTTTATAGTAATGCATCTCAGAAAGAAGATTTAATTTATTAAAGCAAAACAGATGTAGATTGTGATATTTCAAGCTTACAGCACTGTATTAAATAAATAAAAAATAAAAGTCTTGCATTGGTTACTTGTATGTGAATGTCAAAAACCACACATTTTATATTTATTTATTTTTTATTTTTAAAAAAGAATTTTTACACTTTTCATTTATCCATGTAAGGAAAGTGAATAACATTCACAGATCTATTTAAACATTTTTATTTCAAAACATTTCGGTCATCGGCCTTCTTCAGTTGATATTGCAAGTTCGATATCGATTGAAGAAGGCCGATGGCCAAAATGTTTTGAAATAAATGAGTTTAAAATGATTTTTTTGAGTAAAACACAAAGAAAATATGTATTGTATCTTTACTTTTAAATCATTAAAAGTTTGAGAATATATCTCCACTGTGTAGTTCACGTGGTGTCGTTTGAATGTTTTGTTCTGCAATATTGAAAGGCTTTTCATTCATTTTGTCATCACAGGTGTGCATTTGGGCTGTGTAATTCCCTCTAACAATGAATAGTTTGCTGCGTTTATTGCAAGCAGATTTTGTTCCCAGCAATATGATGTCTAAGAGTCCGCTTGTACTCAAATTGTCCACTGCATATGTCACATTTAAATCCTAGAATTCCAACATGAATGCCACTGGTGACAGATCAGATTCTTGTAATAATGTTTGATGCAGTATCCCATTTAGTGCGCTCCATGTCTGTACCATCATTAACTGAAATAGATTAAAACACATCAGAGTTAGGTCATCACAAAAATTCAACAAACTAGCATGCATGTAAATATTTCTACATGACCAATTCTGATATGGAACTCAGCTCTCTGATATGGAGCTCAAAAATATTTTACTAAATAACTAAGCAGTCATAAATTTGCGGCCATCCAAATTATAGCAGATTGAACTTATGATTCGAGTTAACAAATGTATACAAGTAACTGTCACTTTACAATGAGATAAACACCGTTTTATTTCAAAAACATTTCAAGAGCGGCCTATAGTTATGATCAATCCTTCGCTTTCAACATATTTTTTACAGTCGATGTTGAACTGATCCAAACGAGACCAATATCATTTTGTTCGTGATTCAAAGGAGGGTCGAATAGCATTCGAGTTTTTCCGAAAATGGGCCCTAATGTACATAACTTATACAAGTTCAGGATCACCTACCTTTTTCAATGGCAATATTCCGTCTGATATGGAACCCCGGAAGCGGCTGATATGATTTTATCGGGAGCGCAAGATGAGTTCCATATCAGAGTTCCCCCGGCGTGTTTGGGGTAATGCGCTAATAATCCAGATGTATGTTGAGGCTTTTTGTGACAGACGTTCGTAAAAATATTTTAAGCGTACATCTAGTGCAAGCAAACGGACGCTAAAATATATAAGATTGAAATGACTGAAGATTTCTCGCTCACAATCATTTTTGATAGTGCCACTTACAGTGAAGGCTGTAGTTATTTGGAAGATATAAGTTTAAATATAAGTTTTTGACATGATTAAACAATGTGTCAGCCTTAAGTCCCTTCCTGCCGGGATGTATGAAATCAGCCCGAGTAATCGTGAAATATATTTTGCTGGCAAAAAGTACGTGTATTAAGAAAAAATATGTTTTACAACGGTAAAAGTTAAAATTAGCGAAAACTTTTTATTTTTTATTTCATTTAAAAATAACTTGAAAGTTATCATAAAAATTATCTAATGGTAGTTCTTTTTTTTCATTTCTTATCAACCTTTACAGACTAAGCTAACGCCGCAATCCCAATGTTTAACTGAAAAAACTAATGAAGTAACATAAAACAAAAGGAGCCGGTCGAGGAGACAGTCCTACGTGTATATTCATGAGACTCTGAGTCTCCTCGACCGGGCCCGGTCGAGGAGACACTTCCTTTCAAAAAACACCACTGGTAACCTTGACATTGAGGCGGCCATGTTGGAACATGGGTTCTGCACGTCTTGATGGGGAGAACATTTGAGTAAAGTTTCATGGAATTCCTTCTATGGGTTGAAAAGTTATGGATCGGAAATGATATGTGCACGCACGCACGGAAGGACAGACGGACGGACGAAGACCATTCCTATATTCCCCAGCCACTATGCGGCGGAGGAAAATAAAACGCTCGATGGCCAAGACAAATAATGTTAACAATCTCACTCTCTGAAAGTCAGATCTATCAAGATGTTAGCGCAACGGTTTTCAGATTGAACCTGCAATATGTTCCTAATTGAATTCGTTTGTTTTCAATGTTTTCTGTCATCTATTTCATTCACTAACAATTTTATGTCTATTTATAAATACACTGTAACTGTCCGAAATGTAAGACAACCACAACACGAAGCTGAATATCTTGGTCAAACTCTGACAACTAACCGTACAAATCGCGTTTATTGTTTATTTATCCTGGAAACAGGGTCTCTTTGATTGATTAAATAGACTATGATTAAATAGACCCTGCTGGGAAGCACAAAGTGCATAAGTATGCTTTACTGAACGGTTGCCACTTGCTTCTATAAAAACGCATGGGGACCCGTTTAAGCAAAAAAAAAAAAAAACACACACACAAAACACACCACTTGCTCGTGATCACGATCCGCAGAGTTTTTCCCCCAGAAACTTGGTCCCTATGCCAAAAACGTGTTCCATTTCTACAAGAAAGACCAATACCTTTTGGGGGCAATAGCATCGATAATAAAGGTGCTCGTAACAATGTAAGACACCCATCTCCGTCGAGCCTATCAGGAATAGCCACGCTCAGAAAACACAGTCTCCATGTAACAAGGATTCTGAAAATCCACGCCTGAAGCAAGGATTGAACCCGGAACCCCTCGCATGACAGTCCGACGCTCTACTACGTCGCCATAAAAGCTAGCTCTATGGCGAGATCGTACAAGCGCGGTACTTACTCAACCATAGCCGGGTGACATCCAGACAAAGCCAAAAAGTAGAGAGAAAAAAGAGAGCATGTGCTTTTAATATGATCAATTTTAAATAAGACACCATAAAACAATTAACGGAAAAGACAACCTGTTGGGTTATCGCCTTGGAACGGTCAGTGACAAAACAATTTGCCACCGGAGGGTTTAAATCTGGTTATATGGAGAACCAATCTCACACTTGTTCCAACAAGTTCAAATATGACCAGATTCCCACCAGACCCGAAAGACTACGCAGAGGAACTTTCCCCTTCGCTGGCACTTATATTCCAAGCCTCTCTCAACCAGGGCCAGATACCTACAGACTGGAGGCAGGCGAACGTTACCCCAATCTTCAAGAAAGGTGCCCGCAGCAATCCTGCCAACTATCGCCCTATATCGCTGACCTCTGTCTGCAGCAAAGTGATTGAGCACATCATTCACAGCCAAGTCATGTCACACCTGGAGAGACACAGCATCCCAGCATCCTCAGTGACCAGCAACACGGCTTCAGGAAAAGGAGGTCCACTGAAACCCAGCTCATTCTCACCATCGAGGACCTTGCCAAAAGCTTAGATGAGGGCAAACAAATCAACGCAGTCCTACTAGACTTCAGCAAGGCGTTCGATGAGGTCCCACACAAGCGACTGGTGGTGAAGCTGGAATATTACGGAATCAGAGGCAACATCTTGCAGTGGATCCAGAACTTCTTATCTGATAGAACTCAAAGGGTCTTGGTAGAAGGCAAATCATCAGAGACCAACCCAGTCACATCAGGCGTACCACAGGGCTCGGTGATTGGACCACTACTGTTCCTTCTATACATAAATGACCTCCCCTGGAATGTCACCTCCACATCCCGCCTTTTTGCAGACGACGCTCTACTGTACCGTCGAATAAAATCACTTGCGGACACTAAGGCTCTTCAAGACGATCTCGAAAGACTACAACAGTGGGAGAAGGACTGGTTGATGTCTTTCAACCCAACCAAGTGCAAGGTCATCC